>NNCF01128179.1:667247-691697 GCA_002313205.1 Laupala kohalensis | reverse complement strand
AGGAAATGTTATTAAATAAATAATTTATAAAATCTATATAAATTGTTAATAATATAATTGCAATATAATATTAACTAATATAAATAATTGCAATAAAATATAAATATTTTAAGAAGTAAATATTTTACAAAAGCTGTATTTATTTATTTTATAAACACTTTATAAAATAAAGAAATAAAAGATACGTTACCAGTTGTCAATGTCAAAAGATTTGATATGATGAGGGGGAAATGGAAAGTGAATCCTGGGAAGAAGCTAATGAAACAGGACAAGTAAAAAAGAGGATTCTGTAAATAAGTAGATAGATCCTAGTAAGCAGGGACAAACACACATAATGTGAGGTTAAGTGATGCAACCAAGGAAAAAAGTGGGAACGTAAAGAAACAAGAAAAGAAACGCATTTTGACATTGTTTGTTGGGAGACGTATCTATTAGTTCGATCTCTCATAAAATAACAAAAAACATGTTTTACCGTATATTTGCTACACATTCATCCCAAATTGCTCACTAAAATTAGCTTTTCTTATAGTTTTCTTTCCCTGTTTTATAATTTTTGCAAAACTTGGTACCCGTCCATTATTTAATGAATTAGTTGATTAATGAAATAAACAAAAAGAATAACTTATCAACAAATACCTTCAACATTTACAAATCAAAATCGACGATGTAAGTAGTGTTTCTTCCTCGATTTACCGTATGAAAGTTGCTGTGATTGTCCAGTCACTGTCCAGCTTTCGCCTCTTCCTCCCTGGAAGCAATTGACGCTCAACTCGACATTGTTTTGTTTCCCGTTTCCGCGTCGCCTCTCTCCTCCGCCCACTAGCCACGAATGCGCTTCAACTGCAGACGCTCTTAACGCAGCGTCTGGGAATTCAGTTCTCTTCCAGCTGTGTTCATGTGCAACTACCATTGCAGTCCTCCCCAACCACCACCAACTACCGGCCAATCACCCTCAACTACCTCCCTTTGTTCTCGTGTTTATTGCTCACTAGTCCTGGATTGGCAGGTGTTTGTACATCCCTCCCCTCATGCTCATACACCACCAGTTGTACTATTTCCTTCCTGCAATAGATAATTTTGTGTTCTATTCAACTGCGCAATAAATTAAGTGATAGGAATTGCATTCATCCCTATAGATCTGCAAAGTAAATTAAGAATGCCGCAACGAAATAAATAGCAGCTAACAATATATTGCAACGTGACGAAATAATTGTAACTAAATAGTAATGAAATAGTACCAATAACTGCTTAACAAGAAAATTCTTTCATGAGATTCTTTTAGAAAGGAGATGGTTTTTAAATTCAAACTTTTTATTGTGATTAATATTTTTTCTTAACACATGTTGCAATGTTTTTGGAATTTATTTTCCCAAGAGAAATTTGCAAATTTATATTGTAGTTAAATTTACATTTATAGACTAGACGAAACAATGAGTATTACATGAATAAACCTGAGACTCAATTACTCGTTTATATTATTTCATACAGTATCATATCATTCTCATAGAGACCTTAATTAATACTAACTCAAATTCTAATTATTTCTGTAGTTCATTTATTACCGTAATTTCAATTATGTTAATTTTCATTAATTTTGTAGTTTATTAATAGTTTTAAATTTTAATTATTATTGTAATTTTAATTATTATTGTATTATTGTAAATTCGCTCTTTTTTGTATGTGTATTTTCTGTACATTGTTTGGCGGAATAATATACCTGATGGCCGGAGCCAAACGTAATAAATATTCATTCTATTCCATTCTATTCTAAGAAAACGAAACAGTCACGAGAAGAGGAATCATTACTTAAAAAAAAATTCTGAAGTTCCGTATTCTTACACTACAGTATTTTATTTCGCTTTCATGCACCACATCACACACTCTCAATTGTCTGATTCATTTCTCTCATAACACTTACGTTTTGTTCACCACACTCCACTCTTTCCAATCAACCCCCGCACACACGAGTAATAAACGCCTCGTGGTCGTCAATAGCCCAGCAGAGCGTCTCGTCGCTCTGTGATTGGAGGAATCATAATTGACCCAGCAGACGTGGGATGCTGGTCTGATGCAGGAGTGGATTACGATTGACGGGACAAGCGAATAATTCAGTGAAGGTTGCGAGATGAAGCAAGGAGGGAGAGAGGATAATGAAGAGGGAAAAAGAGAGGTCTAACAATGTGAGTGCAATTGAAGAAATTTAAAAAGAGTGGTCAGACATTTTAATCGCATACAAGTTTCCTTCTAAAAAACGTCATAAAATGCATAAAAATAATAAATTATAGCATGTACGATACGCGTACACAGTAGCATACATGATTAAAAGTACGTTTCTATGTGATTTTTAGTGTAGTAACATTTCCTTGCATTAATTAGTAAAAAACGACCATGTAAATAAGAAAGTAAAACTTAAGTTGAATCGTAAAAGACAAATATTTCTTTACTCAAAAAGGTCGTTTTTCTCATAAATTAGGTTTTATGACCGTGACGTTCTTTCCCGTGGTTTCCGAGAGGCATCAGGTTACATGTTTGAAATATCAAATTACTGCCACGGTCATGTTTTTATTAAAGTCACCATCATAACCTTTAATTGAATTGAATCAGACTAGCTATTACCATTAATTTTACATCTTAATTTATGACACATGGGTGCAAGATCTGGGGCCATCGAATAGTGTATGGCCATGTGGAGAAGCGGTGGAGAGGTTGTGCCTGCTAAGTATGGGAGGGGAATAACCCGACGCTGTGAATGTACTGCATGGAGTGCTTCCTCTTGACCCCTACCCTCAGAAGATAAAATTCATAAGATTAATGAAGAGCAAGGGGAAACAGAACTAGATAGGGGAAAACTGCGAAAGGTATGAAAAAAAAAAAAAGAAGGAAAGGTATGAAAATTTGAAGGAGTATATTACAAAATTAGGGATGATTCCAGATTAAGAAAAAGGATATTCAATTACCTTTGGGAGAAAAAGTCAACGATTAGCTGGGTTCAAGAGGTAAAGAAATATTTACAAAGAAATAATACAAAAGAAGAAGAAACTGTGAACAGAGACACTTTTAGAAAGAAGGTGTTTAGTATATGAAGGATTCCTGGGAAGATTGAGAAAGACATCTGGTGTGAAGTGGTCTGAGGACTGAAAGAATCAGCATAGTGAAAGGATGAAGAAATACTGGAAGGAAAGGAAGAGAAAACAACTATGAGTGAAGAATTGAAATTGGCACGTGGTCCCTAGCAGGCCTCATCGGAAAGAAGAAAATTAGGGATACTAAGAAACGGGATCAGAGAAGAACATGAAAAATAAGGGACGAGAAAAAGGAGATAAAGTGACAGATTCGCCGTGGAGGAAACGTGAGCAGCAGAGGAAGTAGGTATATGAAGTGGCGCTGGCAGAAAGATGATAGAAAAAGAGAAAGTAAATTCAAGAAAGACTCTACACTTGCTATGTATACAAACAAATCACACACATTGGCTTTTGGTTGAAATATAATGAAAAAAAAAATCTTAGTGTGTAAATAAATTCAATGGTTTTACTCATATGATATAAACCACACGGATGATTTATTTAATGTGTTTAACACCACAGTTCATGACAAAAATACAATGCGGCAGATGAAATAATTTGATCTGAATGTATCACATGCTAATATTTCTTCTCAATACCAAGTACAACATCCGAAATTCGAATAGTCACTCTTACAATGATTTTAAACGGAACGACCCGCAGTGGAACCTTGAACCATTTTGGAATTATAGTTATCTGTTGGAATGAAAAAGTAATTCACATAAATGATGAATAAAATGCTTGGCGATAACTCAGAAGTGTTTCAGTAATGTCACATTTCTTAAATTATTTACGATTTCTTAAATGAAGAATAAGTACTATAAATCGTTTTATGAATAGAAATTATTTAAAAAAATGAAATTTTTTAATGAATGTTCTTTATTGATATGTGTAAAATAATTTAAAATAATCAATTAATTCATCGCTCCAATTAATTAAGTCCAATTAGAATTATATACAGAGTATAGAATCGGAGTTGATAATATTTTTCGGTTCCTAAACCGTTAATGAGACAATGTTTGTACATAGAGTAGAACAGATACCACACCCACTTTGAATCGATTCCAATGTCATGAAAGCGTATGAAATATACATGAAGTGATTGGAAAGATCGTAACGATGTAGGGTATAGCTTGTAAACTGAAAGTATAATATACTTTCGGACGAATCCTATTAAATAGACAAAAAAAATCTTCAAATAATGGTTTTAACCATATTCCGAGCAGTACAGACATTTGAATTTACCAAGTAAAAATACAATATTTTACTTCGCATTAATACATGCATAAAATTATCGGTATACTTATATAACATGGTTATATAAATTGTGCTGCAGTTCACCTGTTAACATGACAGAAGAAAAACACTAAAATAGAATGAATATGGAATGAACATTTTCTCAGTGAATCGGTTTCTCAATCNTATATAACATGGTTATATAAATTGTGCTGCAGTTCACCTGTTAACATGACAGAAGAAAAACACTAAAATAGAATGAATATGGAATGAAAATTTTCTCAGTGAATCGGTTTCTCAAAAAAACTATTCTCTTTTTTTACAATAGATAACCCGACGATATTCGAAGCTGATCCGAATTCAATCACCGAAACATAATATTCCGTGTAAATGAAGTATAAAGTATTTTGCTTAACTACTGTGATAACTGTCATGTTTCCTCTATTTAAAAAAATATTAAACTCGAGATTAGTTATTTTTTTTTAAGTCTACCAATCTTTTTCAATCTTCTCTTTTCGAAATAAATAAAACAAAAGTAAAATTAACGGATATTTACTAGTTATCAAATAACAAATCTTTATTATTTCTTGATGATTTTAATAATAATAATTTTATTTATTGAATTTTATCGAAATGCTGGGTGTTTTTAGCCAAAACTCACATTTGAGACATCATCCCAACTAGGTCATGATTGGCTCCTAGGTCAGAATCCGAGCATGAAATCACCCAGGTATCAACAACCATGTATTATTCTTGACAATGCTAACGTTTCTTAAGGAAAGATCAATTTACAATTCATCAATTATTTAGTTAATTAGTTATGTTTGGGTCAAAGCTTGTAACTTAATTTTAAATCTGTTCCTTCCTACCAATTGAGCTGGCGCACATTTAGAAAAGCAGCGATTATGCAATAATGTGGTGTCTAACTGAAATAAAATCTTTTATTTTTAATTTTTGTATTATGATTTTATTCCGAGATAAACTGCGCGCGGATTATTTTCCGGGAAGGGTCCTTAGAAATGCAGTCCATTTCTTCATACAAAGTATAACGAATTGCATAACCTACGCCTTTTCGTTATAACTAATCTCATCATTATGAACAACGAAGGAAATTCCTGTCTTATCTTCACGATCGCTTCTGGAAAGGATGTTTATGATATCGGAAGGTGCATTATTCGGATGTTATTAAAAGTTTCTTAGTATTGTGAGAATGTGAAGAAGCAAGACTAATTATCACGTCAAATAAACAAACAAATTCTAATACTAAAAAGTATAAAATAATAAAAAAACGCCTTATAAACAATTTTATATTTAAGCCGTGTACTAAACCGAATAACATAAGTTTATGTTTTTATTAAGGTTATGCCATGCCAAATGCTAATACCCCTATACGTCTATACGTCCATACGTATTTCACATTAGTAGTTCGTAATAAAAACAAACGTACCTGCCATCCTTATCGCTCAAAATGATTTAATATTTTATGATGAATTATTCATCTTTACGAAGTTTGACGCGCGAAATGTTCATAAAAATAGATACTAATTAAATTCATAGGACAGTGATTGTTTGGGATGTAAGTACTTGCTAAAATATGTATCTTCTTTACAACTCGAGTGGGAAACTTTTTGAAGACAAATAATTCGGCATAAAATATCATTTTCAGTTATGTAGATGGTAAGTACGTTTATTATTATTATTATTGTTATTATTATTATTATTTTTATTATAATCTACCAATATGAAATATGTATGGAGGTATTGGCATTTGAAATTGCATTACCTTAATAAAAAACTAAACTTATTTTAATCGTATTGGTACATGACTTAATTATGATTTATTGAATGAAAAAGGGAGACCTTACCTAGGACGGGAAAGCCACCAGGTGGTGAGGTTTACCACAAATTAAGAGATTTATGTGTACATGGCTTAAATAAATAGTTTTATTACTATAATGATGATGATCATGTGTACAAGACTAGTTAAATGAAAACCAATATTTTTTCAAAGTCCGGTAAATAGCAACAGCAGTGACGGAGAGTGGAAGACTGTCGTAGGTGAGTAAACGTAGAGACGACTCTTCTTCCCGTAGCGACGAGAAGCGTGGGCGGGAAGGCGGGTGGCATCGCTCGACCTCCTGCCCGCAGCGCAGCCATCGAAGCGCGTCCTTCCGGAACCGTCGCTTTCCCTGGCGGCCAAGAGCACTGCTCCGCTTAAAATTCCACTGTCGTCTCGCTTTTTACTTCCCTTCTTCCAACTTTTCTGTTGAAGAATTTATAAGTCTCCGACGCTTCACGATTATCTTGCCGGAATGGCTGATGAAGAATTTGAAGTGAATTTCGGAGGAGCCTTTTAGATTCTCGATGTGTACTTAAAGTCAGCGTTGCGGAAAAGTAAAGGTGCTTTTGGAACACACAGCACCACCAGCTTTTCAAAATCCCGAAACACTAAGCCTGCATTGTTATTGCCTTTCTTATACAAAACTATATTATTTTATATTTGTTCAATTACCGTTCTAAATCTTTGTTAATAAAATTAAAATGTGAGAACACGATGAAGTTAAAATTTATGCAATTTGGATTAGATGGCTCGTTTCACCAAACTCATACCAATCTTTTCAAATAGATTAATACAACATACTTCATAATCCTATTACTTAGAAATAACATTGTATTACTCAATAGCATTTTCAGTTACTCAAATGCTAATTTTCATTTAAAGCTAAATTGAGAGATGGAGATATTTATATGAGAATAATGAATGATTTTTGTCATGGTCTCATCCTAGGTCACTCTTTTTTCTCTCTGCGAGGTACTTCTTCCATTTCGTCTGTCTACCAACTCTTCCGTCACATTGCATTTCGAACAGACCTTATGGAGATACAAATGGATCGTATATTACAAATGTTAACAAACATAAATCACGAAATGGAAACTTTTCTTCTTAAGACTGAATGTTTCTACTGATCATTCCGTTTCCACATCTCAACTATTAATTCCAACACACTCCTAATTTCTGTAGTTCATCTATCAACCACATCGGGGAGCATCAGCACTTGTGACATCAAATAAAGAGGCGTCATTCCAATATACATTTTCACTCCGAACATCACATCCTAAATGAACAATAAATATACACGATATAAATCAGTGCTTCAACGAAAATCGCATCAAAATAGAAATGAGAGCAAGAACGTAGACAAGAAGACAATAACAAGTAAAGTGGAGGGAGGAGGTTTGCGGACACCTCTATCCCCTTAACAAAATATACAGCAAAATAAAACAACTGTAGCTAAATTTATCTGAAGGACTGTTGAACTAAAGCAGCGCAGTCCAACTTATCTTAAGAAGCGAGCCATTTTCAATACATCTTCTATCGATCTGGCGAGAACGAGATGGGGTGTAGCAAAATGTATAAAACTGATGGGTCATATTTATTTGTAACGGGTTATTTTGATTCTCGTCTACAAATCTATATTGTATCAAGTTGAAAAAAAAAATTTCTTTATTTTTAAAAAGCATTACGGCGTAATTCTGAACACCATTTTCTCTCACTGTCAAATATTAATTCTGATAGAGTATAATTACAACACAAAGTTGTGTCCCCAACATTGATGAAAAATTTTATGTAAAATGTACTAACTATAAAACTATCTTCTATAAATTCGCGGGTCGTAAAAAAAAAGCGTACGCCCTACGGACGGCCAGTTGGACAGTACTGATCTATATTTTTCATCCAGATTTTATTATGTAGAACAGCTACCAGTACAAACATGCAAATAAGGTTTTTACTAGAGAAAAAAGAAGACTTACATAAAAAGAAATAGAATACATTGTGAGTAAATTTTAATTGCAAATTCAGCTCAGAAATATTCACTAGTCAACTAATAAAAGAAGTAATTTCAATTTTCGAGATATAATTAAAAAATGAAAGAAGTATTCTTGGAAATTGAAGACGCTTTTTACACGAAGTAAACCTTGTTACCTCGCTAGTATCCTAAGATTCGAGTCACTTCCTTCCGTAGAGTAAAAAAAAAGCTGTTTAGAATGTTTGCACATAATCTTTTATTAATGTGTTTATTCATTTTAATGAGTGCGCATAAAACAAAACACAAGACATTTGTTGCTCGAGAGAGAACATGGAAAGGCGGAGCAGCACTTTCATCTTCTCATTACTCCGTGGCAATTGCTAGGTGCGCTAGCCCACTCCCTCCTATCCTTTCGTTGCAGAGCGAGGTTTCTGCAATTAAGTGGCCCATCCCAGCAGAACGCAGCCGCCGCCGCCGCCGCCGGCGGAACCGCCTCCACCTTAAGAGCGACGCTTCCTGTGGGCGGCGTGTGCAAGATGGAGCAAGAGGAATCAGCGACGTGAAGATTGTGAACCTATACTCCAAGTCAAGTAACTTTACCGATAATAACGCAATATGGCTACGAGCTGCCAACTTCCACAAATTTAAGTAATATCGGAATAAATATTAGTAGTAGCCACAAAAAATAATATTTGTTGTAAAAAATACAAGTAATACCACAATAAACTAAGACACAGTATATTATTCGCTCCACGCGCTCGGTGTAGAAATAACAGAATAGCGCCATACGAGCGAGTGGGTTGAATTGACGTCCAATGTTGGTAATAGATTTAAATTTAAAGAAAACCAAATGTACTGCCAACATAACGCGAGGTACACTATATAACGATGTAAACATGATCGTTATGTACGATTTCGAAGTTAAAGCTACACTGTGTACAAACCCTCTACCAACATCAAGCCAGGACTGGCAATAGATTAATTAATAATTTATTGTCAAGAGAGCAGTTACAAACTACCTATCAACATGTTGAGGACAACAAACTAATAAACACAGTGCGGGTCCGTTAATGAGTTTTGTCCTTGGTTACATTTTTGCTTAGGTATCTTACGTGACCTCAATTATAAGGTTCGTATCAGTGCCCAGATGATTTGCACGGTAAAATGTTACTATACTCGAACATTTTGAGAAAATACTAATTAAATCAGTAACATAGAAATCTCTTAGATTGCGGTGAACCTCACCGCCAGGTAACAGATTAATCATGTTACGTCGAATGAAAATGGTAGACGGGACCGGGATTCGAACCCGGGACCTTGAGCTCTACGCGCTCATGCGCNGATGAGGAATCTAGTCTCTACGAGACCACCTCAGAGGTCTTTGGGTTTCACAAGTTGAATGAGAATGATAGACGAACCCGAGAGGCGAGCGGGATGGCGCAGTCGGTAAGCGCATGAGCGCGTAGAGCTCAAGGTCCCGGGTTCGAATCCCGGTCCCGTCTACCATTTTCATTCGACGTAACATGATAAATCTGTAAAATAAGTACATAACTTTGTTTCTTTTCTTCTTAAAGAATGTATTTCATTTTAATAGTTAGACAGAGATGGCTAAATATGCTTGGTCTTCGTTTCATCCCAATATTGGTTTAGATTTCAAAGTAAGACTTTCACTATATTTTACTCAGAATGTATATTTGTGAAAGTTATTTCATTTCAGTAGCTTGACTTACATTAAGTTATTTCTGATGTTTGCGATGTGCAAAAATATTTAAAGGGGATCGTTTTGAAATATAAATAACCAATTTTATGGGACTAACATTGTTTTGCAAAACAAAATATAATAAAGAAACAAAAATTTTTTTTTTTGTTTTCTTTGTAGATTTATTTTTGTGTACAGAATTACGTCACGAAAAAGAAAGACAAGAGATCGAAACTTCAGAAGTAATGGTTACGTCTAGAGATAGAGGAAGATAGAAGTAAATGATCAGATGTGTGTGGTTGATGTTCGATCCTCTAGAACCGGTGAGCTGTCCAGGACTTTGGTAGATGTAGAACAAGCAGTGTACATAACTTGGTAGTCCGTAATGGTTGGTGTTGCGATATGAGGGATGCTCATGTTTGTCATAGTCCCGTCAGTCAGGCAGAGAAAATTTTCTGGAAGACTAGGGCGAAACAACATGACGAGGATTCAGGACTCGCTAGGGTGTGAGGTAAGTCTATACAACGATGTGATCACAGTAGACCTGTAAGCAGAGAACTCCGAAGTCGATGTGTACATCAGGTCACTGGGGTGAACGCATCTTGGGAAGAGCGTCGTGATAGTGTGGGAGGTAGATTGTGGATGGAGTGGTACGTCTACTGCGTGGAAGAATGGTACTCAAGTTCGCTCGCTCTCCAGCGCTGTCAGAACTGTAAACCTTCCCCTCGACGTCTCCTTATGACCCGTAAAATGTTCTCACTTCTTCGGAGTTATTTCTTCGCTCACAAGATGGCAATTCTTACACTTGTCAGCGAGTTGGCGTTCTCGTGTATTTTGTTACAGAACATACTCACGTTATGAACTGATTTTTCTTCGTCACTAATGTCGAGAAACTTTTCAAGATATGTTCATTTACAAAAGCACCTACGAGAAATTAATTCCTGTTATGGAATACATATGAAAAATTATCTCTATGCCACTTAATGTACAATACTTTCATTCGACATTCTGAAATACTCATAAGAATTAATTTTCATTTGCTTGAAAAGGACGATTGAAAAACACATAAATAGTATAAATTGTGTTGTATCATTTTAGCTCATTTTCTTGTAATATAAAATTGACTGAAATAAATAAATTATGCATATGATTTTGGTAAATGATTTGCCAATTTAGATTGACTTGCTGTTGAACATTTTTTTATTCCTAGTAAGGAGTAAATGGAATTATCTTTAAATTAAATTTTATTGGTGTTTCTTTTTCGTTTTTATTTTCCTACTAGCTAATTAACCGGTGTTACCTCGGATTTTTCTTAGACTAATCTTCTTTTACTGAGGAAAATTAATCTATATTGTAAGATCAAAATAATTTTCCTGCTGGTTTTTAAAAACATGTATATCATCCTAAATTTTCAGATTCATAATAATACATATTTAATACCAAACTTGTCTGTAATCACTATACCATCTCGCGGGAGCCGCGTCGGACGAATATTCGCTTCAGAGGCATGACGCAGATGCACCATTTCATAAAAACTCTTCTAAAACCTAAACTATCAGTCGAAAGTTTACGATTTAAAGACGTTTTTATCTTTGTTAAATGCACAAAACAATAATTCATTAAATTTGATTATTGATTTTTTCTTTCTCAAAATACCCTCTTAAATTTAAGTACTTTAACACTTCTATTTTTAATAACATCTTATCGAAGAATTAGGTTAATTTTTGTAGATAGACATATTCTATCGCGCAATTTTTTGTTGAACTCTTTGAGGTAAACAATATTGCCATACAAAGTTGTCACCAATCTCTAACCGTTTTGACAGCATGCGCTAATATACCTTTTTCCCGATTTTATCGACATTTATTGTCAAAAACCATTCCCAAACTTAATGTCACACATTTTAAAAATATAAGTCAGCCCATGTTCATCCTGGACATCTAAACTATCTTCTTGCCAAACTTCACGATCGGTTCAGTGGTTCAGTCATGATCAGACAGCAGACAGACACATTCGCATTATATATTAGTATGTATATGGAATTACACGAGAGCACTTTCGGTGCATATAGACTATACTCAGTCCCTAACAATGTCGAGGCATGGCATTGGGGGCAACTGATGGTAATTTTAAAATGAATTATATCATTTTTTGTAAAGACTTGAGATTATTTTGCATGTTCTCTGTTCCTCAGGACACGGAGGTTACACCATAATTCGTACAGAGTTGAGTAATCGATGTACAGCATCTAAACAGAGAATATCTCTTCAGCACTTACGTTGCAATACGACGTTTTGCCCTTCACATGACAACGTCGAAAGGTCAGCAACGGCACTCGCAGAGTAGAGAATGCATTAACTCGCTTTCAACACGGTTGGCGGGCATTTGCGCCAAGAGTGTGCGTAGCATTAAGCGCTCCGCTGTCCGCTGCCTCGTGGCCCCACCATCCGCCCGCGATCTTCTTAGTTCGCTTGCTGACGTAAAACCACAAAGCGGGGACTCGTCGCCAAGAGAATTTCGTGAGGACGTGCGACGTTTCCGGTTACTTCCAAACACAAAACTAGTCGCGACTATGAACGGTCTAGAACACGTATAGTATTTCTATTATCCGGGTTTTCTCGTTTTTGAGCATAGTTTCATCGATTCCTATATGATACATCCATTGATACGTATAATCAAATTTACTCCTCAGTCAAGCGTTTTCTCAGATTATTTAATGCATTAGATTTCTTCAGTGATTGTTGACGTTAATCTGGTCAGTAAATCAATGTAGTAATGGGGATGCTAGTATAAGGAAAGAATTAAAAGGGTAAATTAACGATCACAAATAACCACGACTTACGTAAGAATCAAACTCATAACATTAGAACAGGGTCATATTGCATGAATCTTTAAATTACTTAGTACACCAGTTTATCAGTCAAGTGTTCAATTATACACAAAGCTAATAATCGTCTTTTGTATTTTTTATTAATTATTTTATTTAAATATTTTATTACTACGTACTACGCCTGGGTTCCCATACCATGAGTGTATATATACTTGATGACCACAAAAATTTACAGAATAGAGTAGTTACATATGGACTCGGGNAAGAGACAGACGTGGGTCCCAAGAACTGTTAGCCGTTGTCTTTTAAAATACCTTTATCTTCCTTCATGTTCTCTTTCCTTGAATAAAACTGCACGTATCTGATAGAATTCGTATATGTTGACTAGCAGAACTCACCCGGAGTCAACCGATGATTTGAATTGACCACTTCCCAGCAGTTTCTCACAATTTCATTAAGTTCCTTAAACAGATAGCCGGGGACCGATATTTGTCCGCAGAAAGTGTGGGAATTTTCTAGATAAAAATTTCTATTTGACGGCGTCTAGACAAATGTCACATTTGACGGCGGTGGTCTACTGGTAACGTCTTCGCGCCCACTATCCCGCTGAGCGGTAGAGCGTGGGTTCAAAACCTGATCGGTCCAACTGTGTTAAGGTTTTCAGCTGGGGTTTCCCTCGCCTACTGCAAACAAATGTTGGTTCGGTACCATTAGTTCCCCGGCAACCCAACATCTCTCCTTCGCAATTCCCTCTCCCAAGTCCAACGGTTGGGTGTAATGGCCTGAACATCGCCAACAAAAAAAATTAAATAAATAAATATTTCGATATGTGGATAGCGCGAAGACATACCAACTACCATCAGTCGATCTCACCTCTCATAGTCACAAGGTTCCAAACTCATGAACTAACAAACATCGAAAAGTTACGTTGAAATCCGGTATGTTGTAATCCAAGCAGCCACAAACTTGCTCTCTGCGAGCGAGCAGTCTCCTTCCAAAGCATGCGTTTGCGACCTTCATAAACACCTCTGCGTGCGCCCTATTTCCGACGCAGCCATCTCATCTCTGTCTCATTCCCCAGTCCTTCCTGGCGTGCGTCTCATTTCCCCTTCGAGCGAGAGAACGCCACGACCGTAGAGTGAACAAACCATGTTAGTTCCAAACGCCGGCAGAGGAAATCGGCGCAGCCGGTTGACTTTAAGTCAATTTCGAGATTGCAGGCAACGGCGATGTTGGTGGCCGAGCAGGTCAGTCGAGTGAAGCCTCGCCGGCAGGTGGGTTGCCTTCCTCGTCGCTACCTACGTGCACAAGGAGAGCGAATGGCTGGGGAGGAAAAGACGGATTAGATAGGATGGAGAAGCCTGAGGGGATTTAGGAAGAGGGTATCGGTTTAAGCTGTTGAGATGGTGATGGGCTCCAATGATGAGAGTGGCTGGCTTTGGTTAATTTTTAGTGTTTGTGTTGATGAGAATGTTATTGGGGATGAAATTATTGTAAAGATACATTGAATATGAACCTATAATACACAAATAAATATCATTCAACTAGTTGAAGTCTCTAACCGTCATGTCACTTCTTCCACTATTTCATAAAAAGATATAATGGATCGGTGTAAAATATAATTAAAAATAAATGCGTTGTTGTATTAATACCATAAAAAATTTCTCTTTCTGTCCGTAGAAACTTTTTTAACTGTATTTTTTGTGAAGTGTATAGTAGACTGAAGAAAATCAAAGCTGGAACGTCCCAACTGCTTACGATTGTATTTTCTAAATGATTTGAATTGTATATGAACGAATATATTTTTCAAGCACAGACACCAATAAATATAATAAAATAATGACGTGAATAGGAACTAAAGTTAGAAAAATAAGAAACATAGTTGAAGAGAAAAGAAAACATAAATTACTCAAATAAAACTCACGTTATTTAAAATTACAACTACTTTCATACAATGTGATTTGAAAGTGACAACATTCAATGTGTGTGTACGTATGCATGTGTGTACGGTCCCCGTGGCCACAGTGTCAGCGTGATTGCTCGTCACCAAGTCATCCGGGGTTCGATCCCCGGATGGGGTTTTTCATTTTCCATGTTTCAGTTTAAATAGCTGGGATGAATCAAAAGTCCGCCCTCTGCGACTAATGCTCGGATATAGCAATCTGGATCCTATCTAGATGCTGTTCCTCCGATCTCGGTAAAAATTACGATGGGCCAAGTGAGAAAACTCACAAAAACTGAGCCTTACTGATACTCTCATATATATATATATATATATATATATATATATATATATATATATATATATATATATAGAGAGAGAGAGAGAAATTATAACGATATATATAATTCCTATAATTATAGAAATTGTTTTATTTTATTATAGAAAAATGATTTTTCCGTCGACTTTTTTCGTCATTGAAACGAGACACAATCTTTTGAAATCTAGGTTTGTTTGTCTTGCTAATTTTGGAATCGAGTCATCGTTGAGTAAACACCGTGCAAAATGTCAAAGCTCTTCTGGAAAGTGCTGAAAAATCGATTAGAATCACCAAACTTTTTGTGTTGCAGGTAGAAAGATAGTAGAAACTAAAATACTAGTGTTACGAAAACATCGCATTTCTTGTATGTGAATGCTCCTAAAAAACTACAGTTAAAAAAATTGTCATATAAAGATATGGATTATCTGTTCACCAATACATGATTACCTTATTTTCACGCGAAAACGTTGTTTATCATCTGGATATACATTAATTTTAATCTTTTTAGTTGTTGATAGAGTCTTATTTCAGTTCTTCATCCTAAAATTAAATTATTTTTAAATCTAACGAAAGTTCATGATTAATTCGAGGAAATTTTGAATCACTTCATGAGAAATTGATTAAGCTTAAATAGAATACCCACAGCTTTTGCAACTAACATAAGTATTTAAATAATTTTTAAATTGTAATGCTGTTTTAGGTGGATAATGGTTTGAGAACAAATCTGATAGAAATATATTTCTTGTTTCACTAACAGTATTGCGCGTCATAGACGAAGATGATTGTATATTAGAAAGAAAATTTTCACTAAATTTGATAATAAATGATCTATATGTATGATTTTTACTAACAGGTACTAGCACTTGAAATTTGAGAACAAATTTTTTTCATTTAAAAATTAGAAATCATCTTCAAGCAACTTAACTTTTCAAAATTGAAATAAAATTAAAAATACAACACATTTATAATACTCTATAGAAAGAACATTTATTAGCTCTTGATGATATAAAATATTACATTATTTTTTCCATTTGTTTTATATTTATCTTCATGGAATATCCTTGTCCGCTGGTCTTTCGTGACTTCATCGTACCAATTTTATTGGAGGAATTCACCCCCACACACTTTCTGTGTCATCGCATAAATATCTCGCAGGCATCGACAACTATGTACCAATGCTCTCATTATATGGCAAACTTGGAATGATTTCCCATTTTAACGTGGTAAAGGGTATCTCGTAAAATAAATATCGAGAATGAGCACACTTTTGAGTGAACAGCTTCATGTAAGATAGTTTTATTTCACTTTCAGAGTGTTAAATTTGTGTCACTCAAAAATTCGATCAGGTGCTAGTTAAAAAATAGATGTACATTGTTTAATTGAATTAAAATATGAATAATTTGAAAAAAATTAAAAATCTGAGAGTAATGTTTTTTTTCTTCTACGTAAAGTGATAAACGTTTTACCGACTTCACTACTAATTCTGTGATGGAAAATACCAATGAACATCTTCAGGAAAAACACTGCCATCACTACCTCATTATATTTTATGAATATTCTAAGAAATAGATAAAATTCCGTACTACATGGTAAATATATATTTTGAAAGATACAGTAAAAGTTTTAAAGTGAATTTATAATAAACCGTCTTTTACCTTAACACGAAAACTAACAATATACAAATAACTGACTCATATTAACATGCCATTCATGAATTAATACTTGTCCTTATTCCCTCTTCTGCCGTGTACTTCCATCATCAAAATCACATTCTCGGCAAATGGTCTCTCTAACTCAAAGAGTGAATCCCTGCGTGAATCGGCGCAGTCACTTTCGTGAATGTCCAACAGACGAGTTGAGTAGAAGGAACAACGTGTTAGGAAAGGGAGGCACAAGGTGGTCAGAAAGAGTGCGGTCCAGGCGAGAGCATCGGAAAGGGATGGGGTGGGAGAGGAGAGGCTGCAGGACCCGATCAATGCCCGACGGCCCGACGCCGGATCCGAGAGGCTCAGCGCACCCGCCACCACTAGCCCTATTCCTCCCCCTCCCCCCGCCCAAAAACGACGCAACGTGGCAATCAGCGTGAACACGATACAACGTTGTGCGCGGAATACAAGACCATCGACTACACTGATTCCACAACAAAGGGAGGTTTTTCTCTTGAATAAGATGACAAATTGCAGGCAGTGATCATTGGGATTACATATACGCAAATTGGAAGTTTTAGATACATATTGAGTTACTGATCTATGAAAATGTACCTCTGGCTAATCGAAAACATAGCCCACGAAATAGTTTTAAGAAGGTGAAATATTTTAATACACATTCCACAACACAAATTTCGTAGAGTGGAAACGCATTTGGTTTGAGAACTACAAAGAAAAGTAATAATGCCAATTAGATATTCATTCACAATAGTATTAGACATTAAGTTTTCCTACACCTCAGACAAAAGAGATTGTCAAGATTTATGGCAAATTTTTCAATTATTATTTATTTTCTTAATTTATAGTACATGTTTTGTAACCAGTAATATTGTATTGTATGTTATTTGCATTTAGGGTCTGATCTCTGGGCTGAAAGTACAATGGAAAACGAAGAAAAGATATCTAAAAATACCAATTTTAATATCAGCTGTTGTGTTGTTGTATAACATAAGATTCTTGAGTAGTAAAAAGACATAAAGAGTAGTTAATATTTCATTGAATGTGAAAATTATTTGAGTTCAATGAAACTATTTTGTATTTCTTAACTTTGGTTCTAAATATTGGGCAAATTTAAAAAAAGGATAACAAAAATAAACAATCAAAAATTAATTCTGTTTGAAAGAACTGAAATGCAAACGTTTTTCCATTCTTCGGAAATTGATAAAGTTTTCATTTTAAACAATAGTTTAAACAATGCAACATCTTTTTATTAAATATTTCAATCCAAAAGTACCTATATTTTTATTCGCGTAAATTCTTTCAGTGCCAGTACGTGTTACACGAACTCCATCAAAAGCTGTACCACTTTTCACCTAGTTTGTTTTATTCTCCATTCTTTGTGTTCCTTAGAGCTCTTCCATGCATCACACATTCCATCAAGAGCCTTCTGTGTGAGATTGCCCATCTCAGAGAACTCATCTTCGTTGGCGTCTCTTGCCCTTTTCCAGGGCATCACGTAGGGCAGTGCGCGCTGCTGACTCGGGCTTACGGCAGTTCGTGCCAGACCACTCGACGTTTCTGCGGTTATTGTACAACATTCTCTGGAGACTGTTTCCGTTGCCCCATATTCGTATTTTTATCTTTACCTTACTGTTACATTTTTTTACCCATCTTGTTTTTACTACAATACTCTTATATCTTACGAGATCGTTTTTCTTCTTCTTCTCATACTATAATGTTGCGACAGTTAGTTCCATTTTATGTATTTTCCCTTTTCGCGTAATTAGTAAAGAAGGTTCTGTTTCTTTGTCCTTTCTCTAAAAACAAACACCAGTAAATGTGTATGTGCAGCAAAATATCAGATGCAATGAAAAGTTATGTCCCTCTTATTCGTGAACTTGACTTCATTCTATTTAATGAACTGGTTTCATTGATATAATAATAATAATAATAATAATAATGCTCTACGAATAAACTTTTTTTTTACAACGAATCAAATAAAAAAGGAACCACAGTGATTGCAACACAATAAATCTGGAGAAATGTTTTAACGTGTAGTCGATAATCATTGGCGAGAACCAAAATATTTTTATAGCTGTATTCAGTATATGTATACGAAAATCACAATGAATTTCCACACTGTTAAATGCCATAAACTAATCTAAAAATATTTCGCCTAAGCTTAAAATTATATCATTTCACCTATTTAGCATCAATTGTTTGTATTGGAAATTTTCAGTTTATTTTATTATTACCATCAGCAAAAGAGTACTACAATGATTATATTATTACAAGACATATTCTCATCGCACATATATTACCGTATTATAGAAATATAAAGTTTAAAAAAAAACTGAAAATAAGAATTCCAAATTACCATACTAAATTACAAATTATTGTGTTATTCAGAACTAAATATTAATTGGACATGTTGAAAATAGAATTTTGTATAAGTCAGCCAGATATTCGAAACCCTAGCTCGTTATAACATTGACTTCAGTGTAAACCTCAGGGGGCAATTTCCAATAGATATAAGTTGAAGTTCCTCAGATTTAGAAAGGAGCGCAAACTCCTTTAATGTAGTTTAGAAGCTCTCGTCGACAGCAGTCGAGTGAGAAAACGAAAGAGTGAATTGAACACCAACAAATGAACGTGCTTTTCTTTCGAGCGTGAAGTATCAAATGAAAGATTATTGAAGAGAATCGGATTAAAAAATATCCACTTGACATTTAGGTCATTAAGTTAAAAAAGGATTTTTGGCCAAATAGAAAAAAATAAATACTCTATTCGGACAAAAGGAAAGAATTAAATGGTAATCAAACAAATGTTAAAAGTTAAACGGAAAAAGAATAAAGTGTATAATTATCTACCAATTATGTGATAGTGTTGAAGCACGTCACGGAACAATTGAGAAAATCAGTTATTCTCCACCAGATTCTAATCCGTAAGACATCCTTCCAAAACATTTACGAAATACTATACACTATTGGTATTTTGGTAGCACTGCTAGTAGTCTCAAACCGGTCGCTTGAAATGGTAGTTTGCCGTAACAAACGAATAGAATGTCAGGGAACCAAATATGAACTGTAAAGAATTTGAACATGGTTTTCCAATAAAATACCTTTAGTTTGTAGATCTGTATGTTGGTAAGTTGTTATGAAGTTCACGCGAACCTTTCTTGCACCTTCTTTTCTGAATAATTTCAAAGACTATAGAGAAATTAACTGATGTGTAATTGTGCTGTCATGTCGTATGACACTCCAGTCATGTCGATTGAACCATCACCAGACAAGAATGAACAAATTATTTTCTTTCTGGTACTTTGGGATCGCCTGTCCTTTGTAGGTGGAGTATATTCAGGAATGATCCAATTTGTTGATTGGTGATTTGTTTGGGTTTAACCTGATGCACTTACGTGTACGCGTGGTTCGTCATCAAAAAGAATGTCGGAATTTTTCTTTGCACGTCTGCGATGAACTTGTGAATCATTGCCTCGCATCATTTCATACGACCTGCTTTTTGTTCCTGACTCATACGTGTGCAAATATTTCTAACAGTAAGTTGTTCGTTTAAAATATTGGTTACTGCAAAGAATCCATTGCCGAAAGACTTCTCTAGTAGCTGATAAGAGCTGTAAGAATCTTTCTGCATCATCATCTTCGCAGTCAAATATTGGCTGAGTAGAAAAACCTTTAATTTGGAACCTGATCAAATTTTGCAAAGCTGTGTCAAGACTTGACACAAAACGCACGAAATACTATCGTATCCCTCTCATTCTGGAAACTTCCCCGTCGTATATTTTCGCAATAACGTGACAGCGAAGTACATAGGGACGCGTATCTGCTCACAGTCGTTGACGTGAGCAACATCAAGTGTAAAATGCAACGGATTCAGTAACACTCATTTGCCAAAGTTACAATAGCGAGGAAATTCTGACACATACTGAGCTAGTAAAGAATTTTTTCAATTTTATTGTCTACTCTTTAATACATTTTTTCTCTGTTATTATAATAATATTATAAAACTCGTATAATATCGTTGTTCATGACACGGAATGTAACTCTGTGAGATTTTATTGGTAAGACAATTTTTGTCCATGGGCAAATTGTAGCGTATAAAATAACATATTTTTTCGCGAAGTTTTTGTTTTGTCTGTAGCTGTATTATACTATTTTTCTGTACATGAGAACTGAGTCAGACACAAAATAGCAGAGGTGCGGACCGTTGTCAACCAGTCTTTGGCGCAAAAACTCTAACTTACAATTCATAGCACTCATTTTACAATTATTTAAACATTTGTTATTCTCCGATTATGTACTTGGCGTACCGAAAGTTTACTTCACGACGCGGAAACCTCCACGAATACCTGTAATATATACACAAAAAAATCGGAAAGTAAAAAATCTCGTGAATTGTACATATTTCTCTTCCAAGCGTGAAACGTCAAACAGCAGGTGCTTGATGAGACTCGTCCGATTACAAGCGGAGTCGCCTTTCCTCTCTAATCTTGTTTTTCGTATCTGGTGTAAAGTACATAGCGCTCTAACTACTTTCTGCTTCACGTGAAGTATATCCTCTTCACGTAAAATTTGATCTGTGCAGCAGATTATGTTCCAATTAGTGTGAAATGCTTAAGATGTTATCGTCTTAATTTGACTTCAAGTTCTCCTAATGAGAACGATAAATGGTGAGCTAATGTGTCTTCAATGTCCTCCTGGAAACAAAATTCTCTTACAGGATAACGTTGAAGCTTTTGTTGGGAAGGGTTTATGTAATTTGGTGTATACCTTGGTGTACATTCGTGATTCAAAAGTGGTGTTAAGTACTGACATGAGTGATAAAGAAACTTTTTTATATTTAGTATCTAGTAATTACATTTTTAATCATTGGTGAGCTACGGGTCGTCGTTATTTTATTTCTTACTCATTGAATCATTTTATTTGTTCATTTCAGTCTCTAGTATTTGCAACCAAAAGTATGGGATCATCACTATTGTAGAGGAAAAGGTGATTTGATGTAATGAGAAATTTCAGTTGTTGTTTTACAGAATCGTCAAGAAGCTTTAGTTGTAATTCGATTCTGGGTTTAGTACTGAGTGGTTAAATGGCGCAAAACAAGACAAGGTTATAAAAATGAATTTACTTGCATGATGATGATATTCTTAAACAAAGCAGGAGATTCACTAATCATAGAAAACAATCCATGTATTATGTCGTACTCGACACTGCGCCTGAATACACAAAAATCGACCAAATAAAACCCCAAAGTACTAAAAACTAATTGATTTTAAAACCTATCTTAAAGAAAAATGATAATTTCTTTTCAGAATCCATTTCTTAATTGCGTTTTCGCGTCTCGTAGGAGTCTTACACCATATTTCGCAGCAATTAGCTGGTCCCATTTATTTTCTCAAGATGTGAGGCAAGAAAGTTGTTAGAGTAATTTTATGAGAAGTGAGAAGGAAAGATAAACGTTTCATGAGCCGGATTTAGTTCACAATATAAATTCGAAGTATGTTCTACTGTCCTTTACATCATAGTACATTGATCACATGAACTTATATCTTTTGACTAATTTCCTCATTACATTTTGTTACTCTGTCATTCTGGGAAACTACAGTGAGTACCAGAACCTTCATCACACCTCTGGTCTTTCGAACCTCAACCGGAATTTATGCAATTTTCCTATTAAATTCTGTACAGTGCGTGACGGGTGAGGTCGTACTCTCTGAATTTGGACGCCGAAGAGGAAAACAAATGTAGACGACTCTTCCGCAGTGAACTTGTTAATGTAAGTGTAGAGCACCACAATTGAAAGGCAAGTGTAAAGCGTTTTTGAAAATGTGCTTGATGTAACTAGAGAGTTGTGACTGTTCCACAATTGATATCGTTAGCGTGCTCACCCAGCAGCCCTTATTTCACTACCGTGTCCGTTTTTGCTTGCGCTTTCTCTATAACCCTTGAAGACTCGTCTGTGGAATCGATAATCACTCTCCTATCGCAAGATTCAATGTTTGTAAATGTCCTTATTATTCCTGAAAATTTGTGATGTAAAACGAAGGAAATTTTCAGAATAACACGTATATCATACTGTTATCCTTCTTTTAAACAGTTCATGAACAATTTTGATCAGTAGTTATGTGATGTTTCGAATTGGTCTCTTATAGAAGATATGACACACTGTTATTCTTATTTTAATTTATAGTGAATTATAAATAGAAATTGCACTACCGTTAATTGCTTATGCTTATGGTACTGATTTTTAAAAATATTTAGAGAATATCCATATATTGTTGAAAATTGTCCAAAACATTATGAGATGACACATTTCACAAGTTATTTGATTAAAATAATGTGTTCTATGCAAATTATTATCGTATCGTCATTTCAAAATGAGAAGAAACATGTACATTTTTTCTTATTGCTATCACTTGAACCGAGAAACAAATAAAAACTTTTAGTGTAAAGTGTATTATTTTCTTTAATTTATGATTACAATGTTGACAACAATCTTAAATTAACGAAAAAAATTCTTCTTGCAATATATTAGTTGTGTTATTGGAATTACAATATTTAAGCTCTGAAAATTATACAATGATAGATATTATAGATCTATGGTTACTCTGTATTTATTCAGTCAGAGTGACGCTCCGACTTAGTTATAAATCTTGCAGTGAAAATATTTATACATATTCACATTCCATAAATTATATACGTTTTGCCTTCCGTGTTTCAAGAAAATATAGTACGAAACCTATAAAGACAATACT
Source organism: Laupala kohalensis (assembly GCA_002313205.1). Taxonomy (NCBI): domain Eukaryota; kingdom Metazoa; phylum Arthropoda; class Insecta; order Orthoptera; family Trigonidiidae; genus Laupala; species Laupala kohalensis. Next base: position 668,385 of record NNCF01128179.1, on the reverse strand, counting down.
CAATATATTAAAGAATACAGCGAATAAAAACAAAATAAATGTGCGCACAGCACTAAAGTATGGATCTGTTAATATCAGAGGGATAATTCTTTCTCACTCTCATTATATTCTTGGTTCGTATTTATCTAAAATTTCTTTACATTTTACTCCACATGCCGCAAGTAAATAATTAAAATAATGGAAATTATAAAGGAGAAACATTCATTGAGATATCTACTTGGATTTCAAATATGAAATATCATTTATTGCTAATTTATTTTCAGGTTATAAAGTATTGGGATAATTGAATTGCTTGAAAAAGTCAAACAAGGGCGTGGTGCATCGTCTACGGTCAAGTGAAAATTGCTACGAACTGGGAATTGAAACTTGGACCTCCTACTTTGACCTCAGGGGCCACCCGACTCGACTGCCGAAGTCCGTGCACCAACTTTCTTCTGGCCCGTTCCGTTGGACTTTCGTCACACTGCCGGCCAAAGCAGAAAGTCCCGGGTTGGAGTCCCGTTGCGTCGTAATTAAAAAAAAAATATATAATTCGATATTGACAAGAAAAATTAAATCTATGTTACGGTACATTAGTTGTTTCAAAAAACAAATGTGGTAGAAGTGAAAAAAATAACATGTAAATGTTAAGTCTAATAAGTAAAATACCAACTTTCATCTCAAAGCCATTCCGCGCGCAAGAGGGAGCAAATTTTGCTTCAATGCTTGCACATCAAACACGTTCCAACCGGAGGGTAAAAACCCCACCAAACGCAATTAACCCCGCAAAAAATATTATTCCTTTCATAGTCCGACACACTCCAATATTTTGGTGGTAGCATGTCGTCTAATGATTTCCCTCACGTCAGCACAAGAACTTATCTGCAAATCCCTTTTCATCGTAGAGGAATGACATAATCAAAAACCTTCCGCAGACTGAGGAGATGGCGAGCGAGATAAAATTACCCGAGTCCATTCTTGAATGAAACACGCTTCACGTTCGCTCCATTAGTGTGTTGTTCCTTTGTGCAAAAGTAGGAGGCGCCGCTGGGGGCGGCTCACGAGAAAGGAGGTGCTGAAGTGGTGGAGGAGTTAGGTGACCGATTGACAGTGGTGCGAAACCCTAATAACCTAGACACGAAAAGTTGCTTCAGGAAAA
>NNCF01128179.1:590075-667216 GCA_002313205.1 Laupala kohalensis | reverse complement strand
ATATATATATATATATATATATATATATATATAAAGATTATTCATTCATAAATGTCAAAGTAGCAATACTATTATCTTCTACGAAATAAAAAGTTTAAAAAGAATGAAAAATAGAAATTAACTGGATATAAGTTTGTTTGTCGTAAATTTTATAACAAGTGTTCACCAACATTATAAAAATAAGCGTTTAAAATATAAAATTATAAATAATAAAATTAACGTTTTCTATTAGAATTTTTCGTACATTGCGTTGAATCATATCTTTTTTCTACTCCATACTACAGCATGCTTCGTTTAATTAATGCTTTCAATCACAGTTTGTTCAACTGATTTGACTGAGAGCTCTTTCGATCAATTATCAGTCACCGCGTCCTGAGTACAAAGTTATAGATGATACAAACAATAATAAATACTATACAAAAAGAGGCAAGAAATAAAAAATAATGTATTTCTGATTTATTGTATCTATTATATTTTGTGTACTTTCATGCTCAGGACCTGGAGATGGAACCTTATGGTGACAGATAATCATCACTCAGTTTACTCGATAGTAAAGAAATGAGCAAAATACTAGTTAAATTCTATAAACTCGATGAGGAAAATGAGAAAAATAATACACGTTTAAATTCTATAAACTCGATGTTTTACCAGAAAAAGAATTCCTTAGGTAACCCTCTTTTTAATACTATCAATTTTAGTTTTCATTTATCTCCATTTTTACTCCGCTGCCTCTTCTCCCTCAGTTTTCCATGTGTCATCCAAAACGGAATGTCAAAATACAAGTCATTTAAAGTAAATGTTTTCAATATGACAGTCACGTCATGTAAAACTCATTAATAACATTTTTCGAGCTTCAGACACTAACGATAATTGAAAGAAAGAAAAACACTAAAGCAATGTTTATGAAATAGTATAATTTTTATTGAGGCAACAGAATAGAGTGAAACAGTATTACGATGTGTAGAATTACTAATAATAAGTGGAAGAAGGGGAAATAGGGTAGAAAAGGATTGTGGAGAGAGGAATGGAGAAAATGAGGCAACTCTCCTCCACGGTGACCTCGTTCCGTGCGCCAACCTCCCGCGCCGTGACATAGGGCGACTCGCAAGTTAGACGAAAGTTCCACTCTACAATCTACCATGCTGTGTTCATGGTTTTAATATTTACTGTAACGATTCACATTTTGTGGGAAGTTAAGAAAATATAAAAAATTTCAATTAATTAGCGTTTATTTTGCAGAAATTTTTTAAATAATTATTTTTTGTTGCGATTATTTTTGAATGCGAATTAAAAGTAAATAATATATAATCTTTGAATGAAATAGTGATAAAATTCAATAGAAAAACACTCGCAAAACAGAAAATGTATTGTCGGGGAATAAATATATATGTTAGTTCCATCGTCCTAAACATAAGTAATTCATCTAATTGGTCTACCTTGGACCAGCAAAAGAATGATAAATAAATAGATAAATAAATAAATAGATAAATAAATAAATAGATAAATAAATAAGTAAGTAAATAAATAAATAAGTAAATAAATAAAATAATGTTTTCAATTCAAATATGAGCAGATATAACCAAAATAAATGCAATAAACTTCTTCAAGGTACGAAATGCCCTCTTAACTTACTTCAGAACTAAAACAAATCAATTCATTTAGTTTCCAACTCTCGACTATTAACGGGTGAAAAAGTATTCGGAATAAGTCCCCAAGTTTTACAATTGTAATACTCGAATAACAGTAAAAGAAATTTTCATATCTGTATTACTATAATTTCTATTACTCATTGATCAGTCTATACATAAGAATATCCGTTCTAAATTAATTTCCCATTTACTCCATTTTATGGAAAAATGGACTTCTCTCACGACTGAGGTTATTCAATCATATATAATAAACGCAACACATGAAAACCGCGTATGACCTTGAGGACTATAAGAGACTACTTTACTATCCGGAAGCAAGCCCGAAATCATCTCATCAATGCGATACAAGCATATAAAGTAATTCCGAAAAATAAAGGGTCGTAATTATTTAAAATAACTATTTAAAAAATCCTCAGTTATTTCACACGTGTTGAGTTCATACGTCAGTATAGATTTGGTCGTAATAAGAAAAACGAAAAGTCTCTCAGCACGAAGTGAGATCAATTTTCATGTCACGTAGAAGAAAGAGCTGAAAAGAAAACTGAAAGAAAAGAAGCACATTTTATTGCCTTCCCAAGGTTATGAAGAGAAATTCACTTCCTGTACACCGTGGAAGTCAATGCCCATGATATTTTCTCCATTACTGCATTCTTAGCCGTGACAAATATCGGTAGATGTTAAGCTTTGTTACCAAGATAGCCCACGGAACGTATATTCACAAGAAAATAAATCAACCTACCTATTCCAACGGCATAAGCCTCTCAAATGGTTTTAAAGATGGTTTGACCTCAACTACTTATAAGTTAACATAATAAATCAATAGATTCAACCTATAAGAAAAAAAAATCATAAAATGTTTTTGTACAATATTAAAATTAATATACAATATTTGAATAATTTTTAATTTTTTAAAATGTTAAAATACAATATTTTTATTGATTATTATGTTGAACTGAATTTGTATTAACTCAGATTTAATTATTACAATGATAAATGATCTTGTCATTCATTGAAACTAATTTTGTTATGCATCATGATTGACGAAAATAAATTTGTTTTATAAAGGCATGGTCTTTTAATCAAGTACAAAATGAGGAATGTGTGTACATACAGTACATTCCGTTTTAAAGTTATTTCGGCAATAGTCCTCTAAATCGTATTTCAAAATCAGAGCAGTATATCTTCGGATGGGATTTGATGTTTTACTTTCGACCCAGTTCTATATTCTCACACTTTATTTAGTACAAAATTGTACGTATATATACACACACATTTTATAATTTTATATTTTCTCCATTTTGGTAGAAATTTAGTTCTTACAAGAAATATAACTTTTTAAAAGTTTTATTCTTCTGGCCTACACAAATACAACAACAAAATGTGAAATTTCTCACTGAAATAATGCGAGAAGTAAAAACACATCTCAAAGAAAGAGTACTTTACTTTAACAAAGAAAAGTAAAATTAAGAGAAGCTCGAAACCCTGTGCATGATCTTGTTCTTGTTCATAATAATGTTTCGTGGTTAACACGAGTCCGGCCCCTTAGTTCGCTAAAAGGAACTACTTACCAGACTGTGGTCGCACTACTCGTTATATGGGATCGCACCTTATAAATGTGGACGTACACTTAAATGTTTTTGTTGGGACATTCCTGTGCGTCTACAGCGACATCTCGGGACCATAGTATGATCCCGAGAGCACCTACCAGGTTTGTCCCGTGTCGGAGACCGCCGACTCAGTCGGCCACCCTACCCGCCCGGGCTGGACTGGGGGGTTGGGTTACACGTGACCTCCCAGTATGCGAACTGGTAGACGGGGACACGTCTAGCTTTCGCATCCCTACTGCTATATGCACTAGCAGTAGCCGAGCAGCGATCCTGGTCACCGATCGGAAGTGAACGCCAACCTAATGGAATTCGAATCTTCCTTCCCGTGCCACGGGTGGGGAGACCACTACCCGGCAGAGACCAACCCATTTAAGGGGAGTCAGGTTGCCCATAACCTGAGGGCTCAATGCCCCTACCCTGCCTACTCGGTTTAAGGTGCTGAGACCAAGATCGTGACCACCAAAGGTCGTGACTTGCTCTCTACCACTTCGAGAAATCCCCAGCTTCTATCGGATACTCGGTAGAGACGAGATTAGGTACGAGCGTGGTGGAAACTGAACCCTGTGCAGCGGAAACTGAATTCATTGCTTTGGTGCGCTTTTGTAAGAAATCTCAATTGGAGAATTAAGGAGTACTTATAAGTTAGGTGAACCGCCAGAAAAAGAACAAAATATTTTTGCCTTTGACTATCGAAGGATTGCTTATCTTAGAACGCATTTGGAAAAGTTACCACCCAGCAAATAATTTATTAAGAGGTAACAGAGATTCCCTTCCTTTCTTACTTACTACTTTTTGTATTTGAAAAGACGCGTTTGTATTTGAAAAGACGCGTATGTGTAATTTCATTTTATAATGATCTTAAAGCAGTGGTCTCCAACTTTTTTAACGGCCCCCGAGTTATGGTACATTCTACATGAAATTTTTCAGCCAACGTTGGGGAAGGTTTTTTTAAATAAACAAATTTACTATTGAATGTTTTCAATTTGAAATAATATAAATTTATTTGTGAGAATAAAAGCAACGCATAACAAATAAATAAATTTGATCAAATAGTATTATCCATTGGGTAACATTTTGCCAAACTCCATCCGGGCTTAATCGATCGAAAGTGTAATGAAAATGACTTAGATAAGTTGGACAACGCTACAACCATCATTCAACCACTCTACCTCTAACAAGGGTGACAAGTTTCGGAGTCTAGTAACCTCCCACCACTCCAGGGGCTCCCGGGGAGTATGGAAAATTTTGTAAAATCTTACAATATACTTCTTGTTAATTATACTTTGGTACGTGGCATATATTACATTACACTAGAGTACATCGTTGGAGCCGCAACGATGTACTCTAGTGTAATGTAATATATGCCACGTACATTTTACATTTGACCCAGTTCTATATTCTCAATTGTATGTATATATATATTATACATACAATTTTGTACTAAATAAAGTACTAAAGTATTTCTTGTAAGAACTAAATTTCTACCAAAATGAAGAAAATATAAAATTATAAAGAAATATAACTTTTTAATAGTTTTATTTAGTAGTTTTATTTAAAGTTGTATTGACCCAGTAGCTACTCTTCATCTTGCCGTACATCTGTGGACTGACAGTTCAATACATAAATGAAACGAGTAATGTAAAAATTATAAAAAGCTTTAAAATAATATATTATTAAAATTCTCAGTTATAAAATTAAAATTGTAACTGAAAATATTCCAATGTTTTGTTATTAGAACGTTTTTGGAAAACATTGTCTTGATCCAGTAACTGCTAAGGTATTTTTTTTTTAAATTCTCGTGAGGGGTCATTCTTCTAAAGCCGCCTTTGACAGTTAATCGTTTCTTCCATTCAATATTGAATGTAAGCGTCATTCAATAGTGAGCAACACATTTGTGGTGTATGAAAGGTGAGCAAGGAAGTTCTCATTTGGTAGGTTGGTACCTTCCAATACTTTGCTATAGTACTTTCGTGCACCTGCCTCACAGCGACTCCTTTTCCGTCCGTTTTTTTTTTCTTCTTCGCCGACCTTATTCTTCTCTACTCATGATGTACAACCTCAATTACCGACCCATCTCCTCGCCGAACTTCATCGCTTGTCTTTTGTCTCAGACGAGTATTCACGAGGCGCGAGGCAGCCCCCTCACCTGCTCGCTTTCTGACACGTAACAAACGGCTACGGCAACTTCCAGCGCGCTCGGTGGCGGACGGAGACTATCAAAGCGCACTTGCTCCAGCTTATCCTGACTACACAGTACCTGTTCCCTCATAGGCTCATAACGGAAGAGATTAATTGTTGCTACGTTTTGGGTAAAACAATGCGTGATTCAAAGCTAAAATGGTTCTCTATTCATAATGATTGTTCCATTTTCATAGATTAAATCAATGGTCGTACGAAAGTGTACATAAGAAGAAAAAAAAAAGTATTTTATTTTTGTTTTTACAATTTTTTGCTAAAAGTATTATGTGGAAACACAATTGTCACGTTTTTCGTTTTCTAATATTAGCGTTTTTGAAAGTTGGGAAAATCGCTGAATTGTAAGCTTAATTGTTTGTACACTAAAAAATATTCAGTTTTTGGTTCAATGGAAATTTTCTTACATTTATTTTAAATTTTTCAATTTCTTGCATATCATGTTTTTTAAATCAATAGTCAAAAAAAAATTCTTAAAATGTGCTAAATATATTATATGATACAATTAATTGAAATTATGAGGAATGGTATTGAACATAATAACGGTAATAAGAATGAGAAAGTATGAATATTTAGCTAAATCACAAGTTTTTCATGCTTACGGACAGAATTATATAATAATTAAAAGTAAAAAATATGTGGGTGTAAACAATACAATATGACCATAATATTCGATTGACGTTCTTTCTTATTTTGCAAGACATCCAAGAATGAATAAATGAATTTACAGATAAATCAATTATATTAACAGCAAATGAATTAATTCTGTCATATAAAATTCCTCTCAAAATACACGCGAGTGCCTCATATCCAAAATGAAAGCAAAAATAACTTATAAAATTGTCTGAATAGATTGTATATAAGGATTTACGTAAATTATATGCAGCATATTAATGCTATTTTGAACAAGAAGGAAATCTTGCTTCCAATTAAGAATTCCTCGGAAAAGTCAGAACACGTTGTTCCCCGCTTGAAACTTCTGTCCCCATTCCACAACCAAAGCAATAGCTCGCATTTAGAATTAAGTGGATCTAGGATAATGGTGTCGCTCACATAACTACTAGAGAATAGCAGCAAAAAGAACACCTTTCGTCTGTTCTAAGGAAACAGAAGCGACACAAGACAACGACAAAGCACCCCATACCGTAACACCCAACAACGCAAAAGTAGGTCGAGTTGGGGGGGGGGTGAGAGGATGGGTGAAAAGAAGCTACACACTCTTTGCGCCAGCCGCGATAGCACGGGCCTAGCAAACAGTGCAAAGATAATGAAGCCACAGTTCTTTATATGTTTACATTCAAGGCGGGAACTCTAGGACGCCTACGTTAGATCCTTTGCACGCCCACATTTTTTATGAAACTCCGTACATCATAAAGAAGAGCGAACAGGAAGGGTTGTAATCTCCGCGGACGGAGAGGATGAAGAGAAGAGGTAGGCACATCAATGTTAAGAGGAGGAGAAAGCAAGAGTAAGGTAAATGCATAGAGGAGTGGAAACAAGGGGTTTCGAGTAAGTAAGGAAGTTGTCATAATGTACTAGGTTGTAAGGAATACAGTAAGGACATACGAAAATGAATCAAGATATAATTATGAAAGTGAACTTTTAAAATTGTATCGCTCTCCTTCAGCTAACCCTGAAAACTGAGGATTTGGTACCATCAGACTTAGGGCAATTCCACATATCACGCCTCTAAATGAGGGGATGCTTTGCAAATGAATTATAGATAAATTAATGCCACCACAATCGTAGATCAGAACAAAATAGATGAAATATACACCTTATTCTCACGACATGTGACTTGAAAAACCTGATCAGAAGTTTGTAAAGAAAACTCGTATAATTAAATTCCGTTCCCGCCTGGGATCTCATATGATTCTTACAAACACGTCGATTTCAATAAATCCGTATCATTGTCCATAAACGAGTCAACTATCATACTACGTCACCAGGGTAACAAATATCATAAAAACCTTCTAGTAACATCATATAGTATTACTTCGAACGTTTCATCTCCTATATTTCGTCATTAATTCCCTCCTCATATCTATACAGGAGAAGTTGACCATAAATACGATTCAGCAGCCCACGCTTTTAAGTTTCTGTTTTCTATCCTATTTCCAATCCTCAACAAATGAGTTTCTAGCCAGATATCTTTTTCTCTTCATCTCTTGGATATTGTCACGGCAGATAATTCATTCTTTATTTTCGTGTTAAATTTTCCTCTTTCATGTATTAAGACAGTTAAACCCGGTAAAAGTCTCGAAATCACCATATTACTTTATTGTCATTTTGCAGAACTACTGGTCTCGTACCTCTGCCCTCGAGCGTTTCTACTTGCTATCGCCAGGGCGCAATGCAGTCGACATTAGATCAGCTTCCAAGTAGCACAGCTACCACGTCATTCGGCGCTTTCGTCTCACCAATACGGCGAATGCAAAAGTCTCAACCTGTTTGTATGCACAACTGCTTCCTTCTTTAAGTTAAGTTTAATGGGAGTTAAACCTTAATACCCGGATTGGTCGAACCGTTTCGTGATGGTGGTGGCAGGCAAGCATTGATGGCGGTGGCGGTGGGGGTTGGGTGATCTCTGCAGACTCCACTGGTACTGCCGCCGCCACTGGAAAATTTACTGCCGAAAACGGTTCGGTCACGTAGCATCGAGGAGTTGGGGGAAAAACCTCGGCAATAACAAGCCGTAACTCTCTGAGAGACGGCGGCTTCGGCGAGGGATGGGGATTGAACAGCCGAAGGCTCGTGTTGGATATGGCGACGCTGGCGCCACTCGCGGTTGAGTTCGAACTTGCACCAAGATGAGTGTGGAGGGGATGGGGAAAAGCGTGTGCGAGGCGGGAATTATAGACCCCTGGAGGGTCAACCTCCGTCTCCCCCTCACCCTATGGAGGGTGGATTTCGAAACGCCCCTTCATCTCGCAGCTTACGCTTTATGGGAATTTGCTGAGGTTCTTCCGAAATCGTTACGTTGAGAAATAAGTCATTTAACGCGGACAAGACTTCGGGTTTGAGGGTGAACCTTCAGACCCCGAGGGTCATGTAAGGTTGAAGGGAAGTGAAATCACTTGGTGGCGAAGGTGTGTGGGGAAAGTAATGTATAATAAGTAATCAAAGCTAGATGGAGTAAATGCAAAAAAAAAGAAAAAAGCAAAGCAATGAGGATTTTAAAATTGTTAATAAAGGGTAACTTGAATATACCAAAATACTTGAAACTCACTGATTAAATTTGAATTTCAGAGATAATTCTACGGTTGAAGAATCAGATTAAGTCAAATTATATGTTGGTGAAACGAATTGTTAACAACGAATATATTTTTCACGAGTCACATCTCGTCCAAATGAAGGAGTTTGGTAGGGAAAAAATCGTTTGGTAGGAAGAAAAAATATTTTTTATTATTTCTTCAAGTAATAAAAAACCTACTCATGCTAGTTAATATTTACGTGTGATTGANTCTCGTCCAAATGAAGGAGTTTGGTAGGGAAAAAATCGTTTGGTAGGAAGAAAAAATATTTTTTATTATTTCTTCAAGTAATAAAAAAACTTACTCTCACGCTAGTTAATATTTACGTGTGATTGATAATTTGTGAACAATTCTTCAAAACTTTTCAAGACATCGAAATACACATAGAAATTCAGTGTTGGTTATCTAAATTTAGTTCCCCATTTCATTTCCAAAAACAAATCTGTCTGTGTTGATATGAACACCAATTGTTTAACTTCTACTAACAAGAGATTTAGCAGAAGAAAAAACGTGAAGGAAGAGGAGAGTCGAGGGGATGTATTAGAAGAGGAGAAGACAGGTCCCCACCGCTGCGTTTCGTAAGATTAAGAAGTGTGTGCGACAGCGTGGTAGCAACAACGAGCGACGAGGAAATTTTTATCGGTTCGGAAACGACTCCACAGTGTCCCCGAGATCCGCTCATAAAACACAGCATTTATCTCCGCACTGGCATCGTCGCGGTTCTTAGGAGAGAGATTGTCCGGTTCACAGACTCACCGAAGCACTTCTCGAGCCGCTAGTATTTGTGGGAGCGCGCGGATAGATCTCGTGATTTGAAATCGCAGGCAAAATGAACGAGAAGAGAATCGTTTTCACTTTCGAACGTCTTTGGTGAAGGTGGGTGGGAGAAGATGCAGTTCGTGAATGAACGATGAAATGCTGAGATACAAGGAATGAAACCAGTGACTGAATGGAACTTGAAATTTGTCACATCACAGCAAACGGAATGGTCAAGGAAACCGAATATTCGGTTTTTGAAATTTTCTAACTAAAGCGGAATTACTGACTGTACTACTCTAACTAAATTACTGTATTTACTACACAACATTTCATCCAGGATGGATGATCCTGTCGCTGAAATACAAGTAATGTAAACATGTGTTGTAGACAAAAATCCAATCTGAAATGTTGGGTAGTAAAGTCATGTAAAGTACAGTAAAAATAAGGATGTTATCAGCCATTGTAGAAATACAACATATTATTCTTGCGGTTTAGCCAATATCTTTATTTTTTCACTTTTTCAACGTTTTGGAAACGAACTTTGATCAGGGCTTAGTAAAGATTTTACAATCAACAAAAGCTCTCCAACTACCAACACATGCACAATAAGAATATAAAACACACAATATGAATATCCTTGCACTAGTAACCCATGTCGCTAAACTAATCACAAATATGGTAAAGAAAGATTAGTTTAGTGACATGCGTTCTTTATAATGTTTCTTTGCAATATTTGTAATTAGTTTGATGACATGAGTTCTATACTGAAGCATTTCTGATCGATGATAATTAATAATCATCCTATATTTAGAGAAAGAAAAGATTATTATCTACTTCAGGCAAATTGATGGCCTTGTTTAACCGTATTTTGCGTGTACGATTTCAGAATAACTTTTGTCCTTAGAATATTTATGAAATCATCTGGGTAAGCTAGTAAATAATAAACACTTTTTTGCGAGTATACCAAGTAGTTTAGAATTTGAAGAAAATATGCTGAGGGTTAAGGTAAGAAAATTCGATTTCAAAAGTTCTGTATAGCAGAAAAACCTTTGAGTTGTCTAGCAAAGTAGGTTTGGGAGTTAGCTTGGAGGCTGAAGAGTGTATTACGGTAGTACCTTATGGCCGCGCCGCGATTTGAATATTTGTCTTAGAGCTACCAGTAGAATATACAAAATATGATTAAGATTCCTTTTGATTACGTCGTCATAATGTCTATTTTCCTATACAGCTTAAAACAAAGTGGAAAGTATCTGCAATGCTTTGTTATGCTTACTTGTGGTACGACTAAAGTGTATAAGTTAGTTTCCTTTCATTGTATCATCTTATTTAGTTACTTCAATAATTGCTACAGTAGTTTGTGGTTCAAAGAATTGACTGAATTATATAACAGGGATAAAACCATTTTTTTTCTAAAACAAGCTTACAAACAAGCTTACAAGTTTAGTCAGAGCTAAGAAACAAAATTCAAAGAATCAGTTTGTAAATTTTAGTTGTAAGATATTTAGAGATAAAGTAATACTTATATGGAGACATATCAGAATGGTTTCTTTTCATCGTTCTTGAAATTCTTCTATTTTTGTTACATTACGGAGAAATATGGGTCAAAAATCAACAATCACCTTTTCCCAACCCATTGAATTAAACTAACTTAGGAATTTATCAATTTAATTAATTGTACTATTTTTAAACTAATAGTTAGTTCGAGACACGTAAAAATACGTATTTTTCACATTCGTGTTAAGTGAGTATAATTTTGTATACTTGGAAATAAGGTTCGAAATACTTGAAAATGAGCTTCCCCAGAAAAGTACGAAATGTGATGGATAATATCATGGCGTAAGAGAAACGTGACTCCCAAAAAAATTCAGGAGCTAATGAAGAGGATGCGCGTGAAGAAACGAAGAGGGCAACTGACAGGAGGGAGGGAGGCCTCAGAGAAGAGACAGCAGGGAAAACCAGCTTTCATGGCGGCTACTGCGGTCACTGCCTCGCAGACTTCCGCGCTAAGATGGATGAGCGGCTTCGGACTGCGAATGGTAGCAGAGCACGGTTCACTGTGCAGGAGGGGAGCTAGTGGGGACTGGTGACAGCAGTGTGAAGGAGGAAGCAAAACCGCGGAGGCATGTGGGTTGTTCGTTACACGGTACTTAGTTTGAGGGAATGCATTTTATAACAGCCAATCAACTGAGTAGTACGTTTTTAATCAGTCTTCTGTAAAGACTTTTGTCCTAGGTTCGACTTTCGAGTAGCAAGTACTTTTTCTTCTCCATCATATCCTCGTGGAAAGCTAAGAGAAATCATTTTGGATTACACCGCATTAAAATTACTTTCATAATCATTACTCTCATTAAAACGTTTCGGGATTCATATTCAGATACTTACTATAGACAAAAATGTTACAGTAAGGGTGAAATATATTTTCGTGATGAATAATAAAAAATATTTAGTAGAAGAGCTATTCCTGTCTAGAAAACAGGGAAAATTTAAAGAGTGGAGAGGTGTCCATTAATGGACTCTCCTGCTCCACCATATTGAGTAAATTTTCCTAAATAATCTCTTTGTCACCACTTGTCAACTCTCCTATTCCTCCATTCCATCGTCGTCACCCTTTTCCGTTCACCCCTCTTCCTCACCCCACCTCAACTTCAAGAGTGACGACGCCTCAGCAAAGTCAGTGTGCACTTAGCAACGCGTTAGGCCTTTTTTAAAGCCGCTTGAACCCTTAATGGCAGCCGCCTTTAGATTCGCTGGTATCGCCTCAGTGCAGAGTTTTCTCGGGTTTCGAGCGCTCAACCGCCTGCAGAGACCAAAAGACTAGCAATCGAAGCAAACTGTGAACAAAGCGAACGAAGTATAGACCGAGGAGGAAGAATGAAAAAGAGAAGTATAAACCAGTGCCCAACTCTTCACCATCGTCATTGACACGACAACGGTCAATTGAAGATGTTCTCTTGAGAAATACAGAATTAAGAAACTGTAAACAATAGTATTTTATACTTCTTTTTAATGTGTATCTGGGACGTTTCATGTCATGTTTACGCAGGGGGAATGACCTTTTATCGTACTCAAATACTTACCAGAGTCAGTGGAACTTTCATTAAAACATTCATGACTTCGATTGGTCAATATGTCCATTGTCAATCCATTAATATGTGTGATATATAATTATGAATATATTTTTAACATACATAACTTTGATCTAAAACTAATGAAGCGATGTACGTAATTGTAGTAAGTGAGGTATTAACTTAAGAAAAGAATTATAAGAAGTGATTTGAAAAACATTGCATTCCCTAGTCCATTAGGTCATATACAAAATGGTATGGAATGTTACTATGCAAAATTATCTAGCATCAATTAGTCTACTCATATTAAATATAACTCAGTATTTACATATAGTATAACTAATATAATATTTATGAATAATTTATATGAAAGTTTCACGGGAAAGCCAACGTATTAAACGTCACTATATTCATGAAAATTGTTCGATACATTTCGTTACAAAAATTTATGAACGCCTCAATGGATCCACTTAGATTTATGATAAGAAATTGAGCTAAAATATGCTCAGAGCCTAGTTCATATCACACTGATAATACAATGTATCATTTATAATGGACGACTGTAAAATTTACATATTTAGAAAACCCCGTGATATGACAAATAAAGTTCAACAAAACACAACTGTTTTGGTGTGAATATTTTTTCAACTAACCCGAAAAATGAGCGATATACTTTATCCCTGATTGACAGTAATTAATAGATGTCAATGAGTTTCTGGGATATATCTAGAATAAATCAACATCGTCCATGCCTACAAAACGCCTGTAGTTCGAGCGTGATTTTTAGTGGAAATCATGGAATTGCCGATCTTAGTATTATGGTTTTCATATTATGAATAACGTTCAAGAGGTAATATCTTCTGTAATACACTATTGATATGGAGGAATAAAGTGTAAATATTACATGAATTGCGTTATTTGTAGATGAGACTGGATGAAGATATAGGGTGAGTCAGGAGGGTCTTTCGAGGAAATCTACTAGAAAGCCTTCTTTCGTCGCCAATGCCTGCGATTGGTCGTCCAACCGCCCACCCACGCACATGAAGACGACGTCCCCAGAGGCACCTTTCAAAGGAAGGTTTCACTTTCCACATAACTTTCCTCTGCTCAGCATTGAAGGGTCAGGTGCGCCAGCGACTGAATTTTAACGAGGGAAGGTTGGTAATTGGATTCCGAGTGCTGTGGATAAAAACGGGTGAGTTGCTTCCATTGAGAGTTTTTTATACGCACCAAAACCGCTCGACGGGTAGGGAACTTTTTCTATGAAACAGGTTATTAAGAATGTGGTAACTATCTCAATGGCTGAAGGGAAAATATTTTGACCGCATGGATACGAGATCTTTTTGGGTAAAATATCACCAAGGTAAAGGACACTTTTAATGAGTTATCTCTTCACGTCCAACATATTATGATGGAGTACCCAATTCTAAACAGTTCCGCTATAAGCAATATTTACTTAATGTAACTAGTTTATTTATTATTTTCATGAATAACAAACCACACATATTTGATTTAAGCAACCTCATAAATCTCATAAATCATATTCTTCTTACCGTGATTTCATGAATCTTACTTCATTGTAGGAATCAGTTATTATATTGTATATATTATTAAAATTATTTGAATACAAAAGCAATCAACTTAACTGCAAAAGTCCAATAAGTAAAACGACTGAGGAATCAACTGATGTTCCAGGCAACTTCAATCGACCAGTCATTTTCGCAACAAGCCGAGGAATTCAAACCAGTTAATCGGGTCACCGCGGAAATGTGCCTAAAGAGTGCAATTGCATTTGAAGCAAGGCAAATGAAATACCTCCCTTTTGTGGTAAGGAGCCTCCAGTCTCCGTAAAGGAGCCCTCAACCGCGTCTCCAAAGGGAGCCTCTCCTGCGCCAGAGAAGCGAGCGGAAGCGCCTCGCAGGCCGCTGCGGAAACTCGGGAGAGCAACAGCGGAGACAGCGACGGAAGAGGAAAGGGAGAGAAAAGTAAGAGGCGAAAGAAAAGCTGCAGAGTTGATAGGGAAGAAGGAAGCGAATAGAAGACATTTGTCAAGAGACGAAGAAGGAAGTGATATACAGGAGATAATATGATAGAGAATGGGATAGTAATTTTCGTAGGGTTTTGTGGCAGAGAAGGCATGCATTGGACTGGTAGGATGGAATACAAAGTGATAAAAGACGGAACTGCATATCTAATAGAAATAAAGCAATACTGATAATATTAAAGATAAAACAGGTCAACAGGCGTAGAACTTTGTGATTGGTGTCTGTAATGTCAATATTCGGGGCATAAGCAAAACAACTGCGTAAACTAAAACTCCGGTGGTGGCGGCAGTATCGTGCCCGGGGCAATAGCAGTATTTGCTGCTGAACCTGCTTTGCAATCTGCAATGCCGTCCCAACTGGGGGTCTGTGTGGCTAGTGCAGTTGCGTAAATCAAAGGCGACAGGCGTGTGCCTCGTCCGGTGGAGAAGGGTCCAAAAAACAAGAGCCGACTGCTGCTTTGCAGAAAGAGAAAGACGCAACGCCTCGGGTCTGTGGCGGTGGAGGTGGTGGCTTCATGCAGAAGGAATGGTTGTGATCGTTTCTCTAGTGCTCGAGGTGATGGTGACTACGGTGACAGTGTATAAGAAAAAGACAGGAACTTGGAGACAGCGGCAAATGCTTGAAATAAATCAGAGAAGCTATGACGTGAACTAATTATTTTCATGAGTTGCGATTCTTGATACACGTATTTCACAATTGAAAAGTATCAAGTATTGGCCTCCATGGTGTCTTATTACAACTCTCAGGTAATTGAGGTATCAATTAGCTCTCACCGGGGTTTATTGTACATGAACTTCGGGGATGAATGTGGGAGCAGAAATTACCGACTGATTTGTGAGGATATATTTTCTATTATTTACGAAGATAGAACAAAGGAAACTTATAAAGAAACAACTTTTAAGACGCAACAGAATCTGAATAGTTAATCAAGGTTTTTAAGGGATTAATAAAATTAGAAAAAATTTGCAAGTTACTAAAATTTTGTTAAATAAATTAATTTAAAAAATCATTTATGTTCCGAATAATAAATTTTCCATTACATCATGTACATTTCTTGTACGCTAACTCATTGTATAATTTTTTGAATTTGTTATGAATACAACTTATTAATTTATAATTTAAACTTATGCATATTAGGATATTTGAACCCATTAAAGAAATATGGTGTGATTCGTAGGATGCTTCTCAGTCCCCGCTCATTCTTTCACAATAAAGCTGTCAATCGAAATCGCACCTCGTGTATCAGGCATCAGAGTTACAAGAGTCGTCGCATCCAGCGAGGGAGTTGGCGAAAGCGGTTTACCGCATTGGAGAGCAATGTCCGCACTGGGGTTCTCCGCACGCACAGAACCATTCATCCCTTCGTCATTCCCCTAAACTCTTCAAACCACAACAGAGGAACTCTTGCCGGAAACTCAGTCGTCAGTTGTTGGAGATTCCATCAGCGATGGGTGTCCTCCAAGTTTCGTATTCTTTGACCTGGAAGAGAAGAGCTGGTCACTGTAGTATGGATTATTTGTGGGTTCAAAGGTCTCCTTTCGGACAGGTGAAAGTCCAACTGAGAAGTTTACCAAAGACGAAATTTCACGGAAGGTAAAGCGATAATTGAAGATACAAGAAACGTCTTTATAAATGTATTAAAAACCTTTTATTATTTTTTTACACAGTTAAAGGTTGAACTTATTTGGAATAAAATCCATTTATAATTAGATTACTTCTCCTCAGATTTCATGAATTTTGATAAATCATTGTAACTATTCTATTTTAATCCTTCCCATAAATTCTCTCATTTTTGATAACAATTTATTAGATCTGGAAGTCTGTTTGCACGTTGAGGTATGTCAGTCAGAAACATAATCAGTGAATTTTTACTTTTTTCCACAAATGTATAAACTCATATGATTTTCAAAAATATGCAAATATAATATGAAAGCTTGCTTTCATTAGAAAACCAAAATTTACAAAATATTTCATGAACCATTTTTTTAGGTTGACAAATCACAAAGACTTTCCGTTAACAGAATCACTTTTCTCAAAGTTTATTATGTACTTCGAGCATTAAAATCCTTTCAAGGGGAGTCAATCTCACACAACAAATGGTGGTAATTGGTTGTGTGTTACGTCTACATCAATAATTTTTTCGTGAACGAATATTTTGCACTTAGTGCATCTTAGTGTATTTGAACTACTATAAGTGCAATTTTTACCTCCGTATTCGATAGAATTTATGAAAACTCACCGATTACAATTATTCCTAGAATTCGTAATAGTAGATACAATCACAACGGGATACCGAGAAATTAGAAACAAACATTGCTAAAATAAATATGACTTTTACAATAAATGAACTACATTTAAAAGTAATATCTAAATACTACTGGGATTTTGTATTACATATCAAGCAGTAAAACATACAAGACATAGTGCCTTTTGTTTGACTAAACTATGATCATCCATGTACGGATTTTGAGTTAGACTGGAATCAAAATAACCCAGATAAATACAGCAAAATGAATAAATGTATTGTCGAAAAAAAAACAAAAAACAAATAAAACGTCCATCACTATTCAGAAGGGAAATCGTCATTTTATCTGAATGCACGCGTTTCCAACGGCGTCGTTCATTCATAAAAATGCATTGCCAATAGAGTAGCGAAGCCATTCCCATAACGACGCATGGGTCAATGCTTGTGGTTGTGACACCTGCGACTAATACCCTGCCTTCAATTGTTTCTTTGTGAGTTGTTCCGCCGTCGTTGCCCACTGGCGTTATGATTGCGCTGTCATCGGCAGAAATGTGTGATTTATCCTCTGCTGGGTCACGTGCGTTGATTTACAGGTGTAGGTGGGTGGGCTGTGAGGATATAGGTGGTGGTGAGAGTGTCGAGGAATGGTCGTTATGAGGATGGAGGATGTGTACGCCAACCGGAACAGCCAACGCACTGACGACCTCCGAACACCAAAGGGCAGTTGAGATGCTAAAGAATGCAAATATTCCATGAGATCCGAGATAAAAACCTTGTTCTTTACATTTTTAATTTTTGTAAATCAATTTCACAACTTATTGCTGCCGTAAAACCATATTATATTCTATTTTCTCATTTAAGTAGTATATAAAAAGTATAGTAATCGTGAAAAAATTCGAAAACGAGATTTATGCGGAAATATCCGATTTGGAGCCCCCTGATTCCGAAAAAGCGATTTTTGACTGGACGTCCGTCAGGACCGTCCGTCCGTCCGTCAGTCTGTGCGCAGCACTCCAGACCGAATGGATTTCTTTTTCATTTTTCGTATGTACGGTAGAATTTACTTCTGATATATTATGTATACATGCACGTGCATATGAATTTACTTCTGACATATATATGCACGTGCGTTCAATTTTCGTTTTACTTGAACACAAAGGGCACTTCACATGAAGGTCAAAGTACATTTTCAATATTTTTCAAAAACTGGTTCAACGATTGTTCTTAAATATTCTGTATGTAACGAGTAATTAGTGTATATTACGAGTACAATCCAATTTGCGATTTTTCACTTGAAAGTTTGGTATAAATGCTGTGAAATAATTTCCATCTTCTGTACATACACATTTGTTTACTATTTCAAGAAGTTTGACTTTTATTTAACATGGATGAAGCAGAGGTAGTGTAAAATAATATTCTGAATATTTTTTTTACTTTCAAATCTCTAATGAAACAGCAATAACTGGAATTAATGGCTTTAAGTCGACGAAAATGTTAGTTATATTCCATTACTTTATCATATACATTTTTAAATAATATGCCTTTTAATGCGTGTATTGTTTGATACGTATGGATAATATTTTATATTATTACTTATCGTTTGAAGAATTAACTTGACTATGTGTTTTTCTTTTCTTGAAGGTAACGTGTGATAAATCTTTTTGTTTATTTTTCATGTTTTTTTTTAATTTAATGCTTTGTAGCAGTTTCAATCGTTAAAAATAATATTATTGTAAACAATATATTTTAACACTTACAGAATTCTTTGACGAGATATATAAGGAGCGTTACGAAATAACAGGAGGTAAATAAAACAATCAGTATCACCTGTTTATCACCGAAATTAATCATAGATTCGATTAATGTTTATCAATATAATTAAGTAATTTCGGATAGCAAAAAAATAACTTTTTTGTTTTTATTTAAATTATTTAATAATATTGATGGTCTGCTGGCTTTATTCTCACGTTAATAATATCCTAATTATCTTTATATTTTGAAGTAGTTAATACATATATATTTTGAAGTAGAATATAAATCTTACTGATCTTATTTCCCCAAAAAACGAAACAAACAGAATTTGTGTATTAGAGGTTCTTTTATATAAATAGTAGTAAAAAAATTTCTTTAATAAACTTTTTAAATTTGGTAAAATGAAGACGATCAAACTGTAGAGTAACATGTTAAAATCATTTCTCTCCTAACAGAATTCTTTACTGTCGCTCTCTAGTCCAGACTGAGAAACGTATATGAGAAAGTATGTGCAATGGTTTTGCACCACTAGTTTATATTTCTTTACGACTGGAATCCAATACTTTTTAAATTTTCTCGGTGTGTCTTATATTTTTAACCGAAACCCACTACGCACCTTATGAACATGCCCTAGAAATTTCGAACGAAAACTAAAAATATCATTTCTGAACTCAGAAAAAAATCTTTCTCGTTTCATTGGGCTCTCAAACATCGCTCCCGGTATCTAAGTGTACGTTTCTACCATCAAATAAAAACAATAAAAATTTACCCTCAATGAAACTTGCGGATTATTTTTAGGACGTTCGACAAATCTAAAAAGAAATAAAAGAAGTATATTTATTTATTTGGGAAATCTAATTTTTTTATTATCTGTACTGTTCTCGAATTTAAACCCAATTGCATGCTCGATCACCAAATCCTCGTCAACTATGGTTCCTATCTGGGAACAATTGGAGTTATAATCACGTGATCATCATCTCCAACATATTGCTACAAAACTATTTTGTTTCGTGTTTTTTAATTTTTTATTCTTTTTTTCCCTCTTAGAATGATAATTTTTTATGTTAAGTTTCATTAACTTCCCCTTCGCGCTTAAATCAATTTACTATTTCATTTCCTTTACAAGTACATTATGCAAATGCGTATTGATTGAACCACGTTCAGGTACAAAAAGAAACAATTATTTGATAAAGTTATCTATTCACTGGGACATAAAGTTACCGAAGTCAAATAGCATTACTTACTTAACAAATATGTGTAATTCCTTTACGATCCTTCAACTAAGCTCGTAATACTTCACGACTACATCATATCTCTCGTAAATATAAATTTCCGCGGTCGGAGTCAATTTGTTATACGGGAAGAACCGCGTCTCAGTAAGCAAAACTACTAACGTTTTGGCCGAGTATGACAGCAACGTAGGTCTGTACGACTCTGACATTACTCTGAAGAAGGTAACAACTTGATGGTCGAAACGTTGGTAGTTAAGTCTACTCATACGCGGTGTCCCTCTAAAACTAGTTTATATCTCATCTCTCATCTTCCCAAGATCGTTTACATTTCCCTTATTGTCAAAAATAATGTTACGGGTTTTTGAGTCTTTGGCAGAATAACGATGTTCTCGATATCAACCAAATGACGAATATACGGTAAATCATTCGAGTCGTTTCGGGTTATGAGAAGGAGTGGTTAGGCAACCTCCATCAGCATCGCTATATCCACAGCAGCGACCAAAAGCAGCCGTTCTGCTCACGTGACTCCTATACATAACTCTCGTCGGCCTCTGAGCGTCCGCGTCCGCCTCTCACGTGTTCAGTTTCTACCACAGAGGAGGACGAGTGACGGAAGAGGAGAGGCATCAGAGAACGCGAAATGCTGGATTTGGCAGAGAAAGAGAAACTAAAATTCGCTATGGTGAACGTCAAGAGGATGACTCATCACGAAACTATTCACATTATGTGAACATTAATTCCGTTTGACTAAAATATTAAAATTAACCATGGTTATCTTGTATTTTAATTGTCGGTAACATAGTTTTTCGTCTTACTTTATGAGCAAACTATTTTATATCTAATCGAACTCAAGCATTCCTATAATTAATAATTTACATATTCCTCATCTAGGAATATTTTATAGAATACCTTTGATTCGAGAAATGAATCGCGTGCATTTCTTTTAAAATTCACTGTTTGAAGACACAGAAAAACTTACCGTTAATACAATGCAAGTAAGTGACATTAGAGAAATAATTAAAATTTTATGAAATTTTAAAAGGATAACCTCTAAATTGATATAATTGGATAGTTTTGAAATGTTTAGTTACTGTACCTCCAAGAATCGGCATTAGATGGACAACAAAATATTGCATCGGAATTGAATGTTCTCCGTCGGTAGTCAACTTGGATGAATATAAAATAAAATAATATGCGCTTGTCTCGGACCAATCAAATTATGTTCTAGACTAAAACTATAGACACCAAAAATTTATCTCGAATTATTTGTATAACCCTTTAGTTCATAATAAACATGGAATAGGAATATTAAATTAAGTCATTGAATAATTTTCACGAAAAATAAGATTTCTTGATTCTTATTTTAACGATTCGGACAGACAGAATATGATCCCGGTAGATAACGGTTTCGTGTATGTGGTCGAAGATGAAATCCCGGTGAGGAATTTTTAGCTTTAATGTTTTCTTTACTGTCCAGAATGAATCCGATAACCAGTATTTCTCCTTTAAAATAGATACACAGTATTTCTCGGGGTGAAGACGGTCAAAAAATCATTTGTTATATAATTTAGTTAGAAATCTAATTTTAACAAAATTGCTATACATGAAGAAAGTATACGTATTATAAACTGTAAATAATTCATTTTTCGTAGTTCATAGTATCATTAGTTCCTCTTTCACAAGAGTCTAAATATTTCATTCCAATATTAAATATATCTTAAATAGGAGTTAAGGCAGTTTAAGCATATATTACATTAGCATTATTATACAAATTTTAGATATGAAAAACATTTAATTCTTTGACCTTAAACTGCCATACTTTTTAGTAAGGGTGCATGCACGTCAAATTACCTCATGAACCGTATGGGTAAGAGTACAACGAATAGGTTATGAAGGTTTTGAAGATAAACATGTGGAAGGTTAGGGAGGATGTATGAGTTTAGAAGGATCCATGAATATGTCTAATTCAATCATAGGATCCAGGAGTCCCAAAGGTTCCAACAGACCACAGTTGAATGTAGTAAGAGGGAACTAAACCTTCGCATTCATTTAACTACAGCATACAATTATCAGATTCGTAATGAAACCCTTTACATTGCATGAAATATGAATCTCTAACATTCCCAGAATATAATCAAAAGCGCAGGAAATATAACCACAATCTCATTTTTAATCTATAGAATTCCTATAAAAGTATATTAACCTGAATATTTTCAGAACAATACGTAGATATGTTCATATAAAAAAAGCCGATATGTTATTGGGTATTGGAATCTTGATTGACATAATCCTGTTTAAAAAGTTTTGTTTTGCATTCTGTTGGATAATGTGAAAACATGACTAGCACTGAAATCGGGCGAGTGTAAAAAATAAACGAAGGCTCCGCGTAAATTAGGCAGAGGGCGAGTGGACGCAGTCCCTGTGACAATGTTTAATGTTGGCAATGCAGCTGCTCGGTGTCGAAAGGCCACATACAAAAAAAAATGTGGAAGAGGAAAAAAGTGAAATTGAAGCTCAGAAGAATTTAACATGTATGGGAAACAATTCAGTTGGAATGGACATCACAAGTTATCAGGTTGAAAGTACACGCAGGATTCTCTCTTGTTAAATATTTGTATGAACATTCATGAAGTACAACAGTATTTCTTAGCTGTAATTTACAATTTATTTAGGTGGAGTAAAAAGACAAAGTAGAATGTGTATCCGAATCCTGTACTCCGTACACTGATGCCTGACCCACAGTATTAGTTCAAAAATCCCACGTCCTATCGTACTCTTTGACAGGGAAACAGCGGTCAAAATCAATGAATGAAAGGCAACGACTCAGAAATTTATTGAACTTCTTCTGGATAGTACTAGATAATCGCAAGTGTGGCAATACGACAGGGCGGATTTTGTGTATCTATATGGGGCATGAGTAACCTTTCATTTGAAAAAAATTGGGCATGAGTATTAGGTAATCGGTTGCATTGCGAGTTTCAAAATGTTTAGAAGGAAATCGGCGGTAATATTTGCCATACTATTTTATGAGCCACTAAATAAAAATCTTCTACATTAAAAAATTGAAAGTAAGAACTTATTTTATTTGATTATATCTTTATTTGATCTTGGCCTAGACCGCCTTGTCTATTTACAGGGTCATAACAAGGCTCATGATATGTTTATTTCTTACAATCAATCACATTATTTTCTATTCTTTCTTTTCTTGTTCTCTTTTAATTGTCTCTCATTTCTCCTAATTCATACACAAATTCTATAAACGCTAAATATCTCTCTTCAGTGGCTACTTTTTCTCTTCTGGTGTCCATTTTGTAGTGTATTATTAGAAAGAATTGAGTAGTACGGAAATGTTTTGTCGAAATGCAAATGTATTCGAACGAAATACGAATCATCACTAGTCATATAGTGTAGAAGCGTATATATAGCCACCACACTTGAATGAGTATGTCAAGTACTCCCCAGAAGAACCACTACGCTCACAAGAAATTCAACATTTTTTTTATTTCAACATTCAAAGATTATTCAACATTTTTTATATGTCGGCAGGTATGAAGTAGATCCTGCAGAACTGAGGTATAAGTCCAACTATGCTAAAAAAATCTTCTCATTTCAGAAAACACAGGTCTTCATGGAAGTGCCACGCGAATGGTGAACGAGATCAATATATATTCTTCCGCATCTGACGACACCGGTACGATTCCCAACACCTAATAATTGTCTCGTAACCGAAATCGAAAAGTATTTCCTTGGTATCGGCGGAAGAAGAAATGTCCAAAATTGAGGCAGATGTGCAAAGATACTATGAAAGAAAAGTGGGTCATTCGTAAATAAAATATGATACAAAACGTGATGAACTTGATTATGATATTGTAGTGTTTAAAGTGTGAAGATGAAATTGAAATATTAAATAAATAAATATAGAGGAATGAAGTATCGATAGAGATGAGAAAGATGAAGAGGCGCGGGGGTGGAATATTGGTTGAATGTATGGGTTAAGATAGAGAAGGCGATGGAACAATGATTATGCGAATGGAAATGAAGGAGCAAATAAAAGAAACAGTGATGACTGTATGGGTTAAAAGTTAAATAGTTTAGGGGGGAGATGAATAATTATTAGACGCACTGATCGAGGGATGTGATGGAAAGGGAATCAGGGATGACAATAGAAGTTGGATACGAGTGTGGAGAGAGAGAAGGAATAACGAGAGATGAACCATGATGGTAATTGATAGAGGGGGTGACGGTGGTGAAACGTCACAGAAAGCGTACACAAATATGTAGTCAATGTTGACTGTGGGGGGGGGGGGTAAATATAAAGAAAGTGAGATGAGGGAGGAAATATAATATATATTGATACTGAGGTCAGAGAAATGAAGGAATGGAGGAAGCAAAGCGATTGATGTTGGAGGAGGTGAACGTAGAGTTGGTGGTGAGTGTGACCGCGCAGTGGGAGTCGGGAGCGCTGAACGCTAGTTCGTGGTCTGTGGTTTCCGCTGTCTGCTCCGCTTAAACGCTCCACTCACACGCCAGGATTCCTGACGCGGACGGCGAGCAAATAAATTAAAATATGGTTGCTAACGATTTGTTGCCGCTCATGCAAATCGCCGATACCGAAGTGTTTCCCGCTGAAACAGAACACGAAGAGTGGACTTAACGTTGTGACTCCCGACTCTGTAGATCTTCGTTTTCTCTCCGAAGNGACTCCCGACTCTGTAGATCTTCGTTTTCTCTCCGAAGTCGTGCGTCATCCACACAAAACGATCGTTCTTTATTACTATGTAAATCTGAAGCGAATTTGTTTCGTTGCCTACAAACGACAGCACTCACGTTTCTTTGAAAAATGTTTCCTCGGTGAAATGTTATGTGAGTTATTTAACTCTCTGGAAAAATCGGATAAATTGCTGCGACGCATTAAACGTGAATGGAAAAGAATTTACATCCTTTCGCTCTACGACCTATGGAGCACGAGATGTGCACCGAAATATTAAATAACCCGAATTTCAACGGAAGATAAAGCAGAGGTTTTAAAGCCATTCGCCATTCCCCGGCTTGATATTGTCAACATGGTCTGTAACTACACGCCGGGATCCATTCAATAAATTTGAATAGACTCTTTTTCAATTGGTAATTACATTTGATTTTTTAACATTAACATCATTCGAAAGCATATTGTATTATATTGCGTTATACACTGGTTTTTTTTTTCAAACTCAGTCGTATCGTGCTGAGATCGGGAACTTCAGAAATCGTGTTGAGAACAAGATTCATGGAATTGCATAACATAAATATTTACTGAATATTTTACATGCTGAAAATGATTTAAAATTCTCAAATTAGAATATGAATAGAAAATCATAGTTACTAGAAGGTTATTTCTCCATCCTGCTCCATTATACAATCATCAGGTCTCTCTTACCTTTGGCAATTTTTTATTAATATTATGATACATACATTTCCATATTTTTCAAATAATATCTTTTAATTATGTAATTGTTTTGTATTTTCTATTCTTCTGATGTCACTTACACAACTAAATGTTTGAAAGAACATACATTTTGATACGTCATGTGATATCCCAATTTATATGACACATCTGCATATGAAATGTAGAGTACACACTAATGTTTTAATCTAAAATTTCNTTCAAATAATATCTTTTAATTATGTAATTGTTTTGTATTTTCTATTCTTCTGATGTCACTTACACAACTAAATGTTTGAAAGAACATAAATTTTTGATACGTCATGTGATATCCCAATTTATATGACACATCTGCATATGAAATGTAGAGTACACACTAATGTTTTAATCTAAAATTTGAGGGTGGTTAGGATATGTCGTTGTTATACCATTGTTTGTTACCTAAATGTAATAATATTAAATTGTTTTGAAACATGATTTATAGATCTCTTTCCCATTGAATCCTGTGGAGAATAATATTGTAAGTTGATTCTCGCTTGATTCTTTTCTTCTTGCATTTTCAATGTACTCCACGATTTAATTTTGCTCTCTCTCACGACTTTCACGCGCCAATCAGAGTGTACACAATTCGGGACCTCCCCAAACAGTGATAGTATTCTTTACTAGCAATGGACGTTGCCAAGAACTGTCCACGAGACAAATCGGGTCGCTTACACTTTAACACAGAATCGCCATTATCCCATACGTCAAGTGTCCGTCCGGGGGTTTCTGAGTGAAACTTGCGCGAGCGCCGACGGATTGGTGAAGGGTGGTAAGTGGAATCGAGAGTGAAAGGGAGGGATACATAGGACAAAAAGACGGGATGGAGTCCGAGTATATGACGTCATCCATACGTGACCCTGCTATATTCTGTTATACACCACAAGTGACGTTGACTATTGCAGCCAATGCGCACCGTTCAACGGAATTAAATTCACTCGGGTAAAGGGAGAGGGTTGGATGTAATTTTGCCCTCGTCCTTGCATGCACTAAGATTTCAAGTTCTATTTCTACTGGCAACATATACCAAAACATATGCAATTTATAATGAAAACAATTAGTTATAAATAACAGTTGTCCAACAATCCTCTCCTAAATTACTGTTATTACCCTGGCTCTTCATGTCATTCATTGATTCACGGACTTCACGTCCATTTCTTACCGTACTTTCGCGTAACCATATCATCATTCTCTATCATCGCTAGTTACCTTCCTTTATAACTCTCACTCGTCACATAGCAAGAAACCCAGTAGGGTTTCTCCGACAATTTCACACAGCGTGGCAAAGCGACGGTCGAATACAGCAAGATTCGTTTCTGTATCTTAAAATTGATTTTTCTCGATGAATACGCAATCATTTGCATAAAAATTCCAGGACAATAATAAGCTTTCATCGACACATCCGATCATATTAGTTCAATCTCATTTTTTAGTGTTACAATATTTTTACTTGACTTTCTCTAAGAACTGCTTTGTTCAAGAATTTAAGAAGACGAGTTGTCTCCTAGCGCTGAATAATGGTTCTTGTTCCACTGTCCAGTTTTTTCTATAAGTCGCACTGCACCCAGTTCATTACAAAGCCTTTGTTCACAGCTAGACATTCTTGTATTAATAATCTACATGAACTTCATTGATCGTATAAATTGACTAAATGTACGCCCATCTAAAATGCCATCCCATGTAAAATTTGATTGTAAACGATATTGGGGATAGGGTCAAAATCCATTTCATTCTCATCCGCGAGCATACTGTCTAGCGCACTGATTCCCAAAGTGGTCTATATCGACCCCCAGGGGTCGACTACGACCTGCAAGGGGTCCATGTCTGCGAAAAATAAAATTGGGGGTCCATGAGATGTAAATTGGGGTCCACGATTTTTAGCTCATTTAAGCAGGTCGTGACCTTAATTTTGATTTTCCATGAATGGAGTAATCCACATACTCTGTATGTATATTATGTGTATATCATACCTGTTACTTATACCATATTATGGAATATCGAGAAAACGTTTTTAATTGCTTTTCCATCTTTATACCTGTAGAAAGGGGTTTTAGCGCGGTTGCCAATCTGGACATCACTGACTGAAGAGATTTGAGATTAAACCTAACTAAATTGATGCCAAATATTGAACATTTGTTCCCACTGTTTTTTGTTTAGTTATTTTATGTAATAGATACTAAATTTTAAATTGGTTGATTTTCATTTGAATTCAAATAATAAATGCATAAAAAGTAACATGTACTTTTCTTCTCTTTTTCACACTACATTTAAAAATTTAAATCTTCCAAAGTGAATAACACTATATCAGCTGTCAAAAACACATTTGAGGTCGATGAATTTCCAAAAATTCAATATTAAATAAGCAGGGGTGTACCCAAAAACGAAGAACTTGGCAAATGGTCCACGAAACAAAAAATTTTGGGGACCTCTGGTCTAGCGACTAGCATACTCAGCTGACATCAGGAAGGTTCGGGTTCCATACTCGATACCCGAAAATGGTTTTATCGTGAAGGTAATATTTTTAATGGTAGAAATGATGCTTTTGTTCATCAAAGATTGCGCAGTCTTATATCATATTGTTGCGACAATATGCCATTCGACGAAAGTGGTGAGCGAGCATCATATGATTTTGGTGAATCATAACATACTCGATCATACTACTGCATATCGTGTACATACAACCTTACCTCCCCATATCGCGTTTCAACTCGTTCTGTCTTGGAGATATTATTGTCCCCGAGACCGATTAACAACTGTCCAAAGGTATTATCTGTTTCTCTTGCTCCAACTGAGATTGCCTTTAATAGGATCACTATCGCTAACAAGGTCCTTTACACTAGTCTTATCTGATTTCAGAACTTCATGTTTTTTCAAAAAAGCTTATGTTATGCATTACATGTTAAGATTAGGTGAGCAGCAAATATTAAGCAAATTATGTAAATATACTGATTTATCAATAATGTCACACTAATACGATAATAATTCGTAAACTACTCGTTTTGAAACGTCACGAACGAAAACAAATGGAACTGAAATGTCATTACAACATTTAAATGGATCACTAATATTTTTGTTGTACAAACCAGAAACGACGACATGTTTTTACTTATTTTTTAATGAACAATACAAGACGGGATCAATACACCAACAACGTAACAAACTGAAAGTACACGTGGGTACCGCATTTTTTATCTGTTTTACGCTTCCTTCACATATTTTTATGTATTGAAGATTGATAGTATTTGTGTGAATTTAAACACAGTAATTAAAGCAAAATAGATGCAATAATCGTAATAATTACCTATTTTAACCCTACTATTGTAGAACATAATTATGAAAAATTTAAAGAAGTATAAATAACAAAACTCCACACAACATGACTAAACAAGAAAGAATGTATGATATCAAGATTTTTATTAGTCCTGATTTAAATCGTGTTTAAAAATAATTCTTAGTACAGAAATTCTCACATTTGTTACGGATAGCTAAGTACACGGCAATATTTAACAAAATTTCAGTATTGATGGGGAAGGTAGGGAAGAGGAATTAATTTTTGTAATTCCCAAACATGTTTTTTTATTTCTCAATCGGTGTGTTAATTTTATTATTTGAGACAGTTTTGTGTTACTACTCAATCTGAACGGACCATAGGACCCTAGAGCGACTTGCGGTTCACAAAGCATAGAGAGAGGTTCTTCTTCAGAAAAAAAGTACTTTCCCACGAACACTATCCCAAGGACACAAAAATTAACTTTCATCCTATCCCTATGACTAGAACTGTTCTTTAAAAAAGAATCTAATTTAAATATAAGGATGTAAGATATATAAATTTACTGAAGAATAAAATACATTATTCCAAAATTGTTCACGTCTTGACTTTCACTCTATCTGAAAAGTACAATGATTTTTGTTTAAATACAAGTACGTTTCTTGCGTCATTTTATCAGAAGTTAATTCGTAAAACGAACAAAAATAGAAATTTGTATATAACTACAGTTGGTATCCTTTGGAAATTCGAAGACTTCGTTCACAAGATCCTGAATAATAAAAACTCAATAATGTGTAAGAAGTTATAATTTTAGGAATAATAAATGTAATAAGTTAATACCTTATGAAGCGTGATATAATATAGAAAGATGCAGTTCGTTACCATAACATTAGTATTTTCAAAGTACCACAAACGGTAGAAACATGCTAACACTATAAAGATGTTTTCCTTCATTCTTGGACAATTGTGACCCCACAAACAAATATGGCGTTTAATCTCTCTCACGACCTACCTTTCTTCGCATTTCTCTCAGAAATGGAGACACAGTTGGGAACTTCTGCTGAGTCGCTTTCGTAATGTAGAAACTTTGTCCAGGAAAAGTTTTCACCGAGCATAAAGAAAATGTTTTGTTACAAGGTCGTTCTCTACAAATGATCAAACTTTCATATACAAGAATCGTTTTTTATTGTCTTGACAAATAGAAATTAAACAAACACAAAACCATTTCACGGAAGAAATTCTTCCATTTCATTGGTTCATGCAGAAATAATTTAAGTACCACTTACCGGGACGAAAGTTTAGTAAAATTAAATTTCACCAATTAAATTGCAACGGGTTATTGAAGCTGGAACTCACCTGAAACAATAAATAATCACAATTTAGAAAATATGCAATTAAAATTTGAATAACGTTTCGATGATATTTCTATTCATTTTATGAAGAATAAATTAAAGATTTGGTGTTGTCTACTAGTACGACTTTTTATCCTCATGATAGTACTTTCAGCAACTTAGGTGGTATCATTAGTCTGAAATAAAATAAAATACAATAATATAAACAATGTGTTAAGGATTTAAAGTACAAAAAATATTCGTTAAGATTATTTGAAATTAAATTAAGGCGGGAATATAATAAAGATTTTTCTATTTTTTCTAATATTTCTATTGTTTTTCATTTCTTTTTCCTTCCAAGAGTTCACACAAATGAAGTAAAAATTATTTTGAACGATTTAATTGACAAATTCTCTTGTCCTCCAGGTTCAGATTTTTTCCATCTTTTGTCCTTTTGTGTAGGTATGAATTATTTTTCCTTCAACCACATCTTGAACAAACAACGTTTGAGGATGCCCTCTCGCTCCCCTCTTTGCAGATGTTTCTATGGGCAATCTTCAAAATAACATTTTTTAACTCCAAGCATCTTCTATCAACCTACATATTGTATCAGTACATATGAAGATGACATTGTACTACGCAGTGGTACACTTCAACAACTTGACAATTTTACTTATTTCCTCAATTTAATACACTACCTGATTCAATTCACTATAAAAATTGAAAACGAAAAGTCCCTGAACTTTTTAGATATAAACATAAAAATTCTGATTACGAACATATTTTTGAATAAAACCGGAAACCAACGCACTCGGAAAATGTCATACACAACACATCAGCTTATTCTACTTCCCACGAACATGCAGTCTACACTCGATGATCCAATGAGCTCTTCAAATTCCAATCTAAAGAAAACTTCACAAAATGAATTAACACTTTAAAACATTAATAGATACGACGCGAAATTGATGATCAAACTTAAACGCTTCACACCTTACTTCTCAAACCCCACTCCTCAAATCCACATTGAAACTTGTATTTATTCCTTATTTAGGACAAAATACCAAGCAAATTGCCAACACACTATTTTATTTGGGTTTTTAAACATTTTTCAAAAGCGACAACTCTATCGAAAACAAAATATTATCTCAACAGACACATGCAGCGATTATGTATTACCTCAACAGATGCAACTCCTATCGTGCAACGATTATGATGTCAAATATGTGGGCATGACTGGTAGAAATTTTAAAATCAGAATCAAGATCAGATCCAAGCCTTACACAACAATAGCAATCAATCACATTTTTTCGAACCACCTACGCCTTTCCACCCACTCCTTGAAAATATTGATCAAGACGTCTACATCCTTGAAGTAGAAACATCCAGAGATAAATAAATAAATAAATAAATTTATTGTCAAAAAACAGTACAAACTGCGTATGACCACGTGGAGGGAAAAAAAACTAATTTACTCTCCGGAAGCAAGCAAGGGACCATCCCATCAATTCCGATCAAGGGCCCTAAGGCAGAGGCGGATTCAAAAAATTCAGCAAAAATTCCTAGATAAGATAAAAAGTTAGCTGCGAGTTATAATACTAATAGAATGTCAATATGTTTGTAATTTTAAGCAAAAAATTACATGTAAGTTATTATCGAACTATAGATTATTCTGAGTATAGTGCTTAAAAATTGAAATAACACTAAATTCACGATTTATTGTTACAATAGACCCGCCCCTAGACAAAGCCTAGAGAACCTGTATGATAAATCCGCCTCTACCCGAAGGAAAACCGGAGAAAAACCCGGGCCAGGATGGGTTAACTTTGGAAAAATTCCATATAAATAAATTATGAAAACGAAATGTCTCTCTCTCTCTCTGCAATGAACAAATTTGTGCTCTAACTGAAACACTCGCTCCACCCCTTCTTACCTGAAGTCCTTAACTAGCGTCCCCTCGATCCCTAGGAACAATTGCCCTTGATACTTGGCATTGTCAGATAGGTTCATCTTATTTATATTTTTATTGGGTTTTTTGGTTTTGATCTCCATTTATTGTTCATGAATTCTGTTGTTCTGTTTTAAAACTTAATTATATTCCCACGTTCATTTAATTTCAAAGCAAGTAATTTAATACTCTTAACAATTAATTTTCCTGATTTATTTCCCTAACACTTTGTTTTTATTATTTTACTTTATCTTTGACTGATGATGCCTGCTAAGATAGTGTAAGTATTATCACAAGTTGTACGTGTAGACAACGCATCTTCCATTTATTCTTCATACAAAACAAATCAATAATGACATTAATTGTCATTACAAAGTGAAACAGAATATGAAACAAAACTGGAAATAAATAATATTTCTAATTCACTTAGAGTTTTATAAGTGTATAAACAATGGGAAATTATAGATCCTTTTATAGGATCCTTTTATATATCCCATTTGAGGGAAGCAAATTTTGTAGAACAAAGCTATCATAAGAATAATTTAAAAATAATTTGTCACTCTATACTTTGGTTCCTAATACTGATTTTTACCATAGATGTGTTTATGAGAACAATTTCCTAGTTTGACTATGGCCATCAAAACAAATAGAAATCTTTTTATATAAATTAATTATTAATTATCATTAACCCTCATTCATCTGTCTCTATCGGAGCACACTCCACTATCATATGTTAATGTTAAAAGTATCACTTCCATTATTACTTATGTTTATTACTGATATTTCTTTTATGTTGATATGATATCACGAGTTAGTATCTCTCAATTATTTATTGTTTTTCCTCTCTCTTCCATCTGCTCTATCTTCTTTATGTTACTTTTAATATCGACACTGTATAGACTCACAACATACCATAGGATATGCTATAAGATGATTGGAAAGTAGACCTTTGCTGTTACGCGAAATACACGTATATTCTCGGGGGTAGAACTGACACTCGCTTTACCGCAGACCGAATAGCCCTGGGGATCAGTTTGGAGTTTGAGACGCGTGTAATGAGTAAAAAGATTGCATCGGGATACGAACGCCGACTTATTAACAAATTAATTTATTTAATCATTGGAATTCAGCCTCTTAGCTACCTTCTAAGAAGGGGTGGAGCGAGTGTTTCAGTTAGAGCACAGACCGGGAAAGTCGTAGGTGTAATTGATTATTAGCATTCAAATCACATTTTATTAAAATTTCAAACAACAAACTGTGTTTACAACCTTAGGTGAGGTCTAACCAGGAAAATGAAGAATGTTGGAAGTACATATTCCCAAGTAATACAAATCTGACACTGTACTTCCTTAGATTTAATTCCACTTCCTTAGATGCACAGGACATTCTACTTCGATAGATGAGATTAAAATTTCATTTCCACTCATAATCGCACTGTCAATCAAGCACCCCATATATGAAGCTCCTTATTGAATCCTACTTATAACGATTCACACCGTATCGATGGGTGATAAGTGCGATAATTTCACTTTTTAATATAATTATATTTAAAAAGTTGTAGTTTCGTTCTTGGGAAATATTTTAGTGCAAAACATCAATAATTTCTCTATTTGTCAAACTTATAACTATAATAATTATTAATGTAAATCTGTCTTATTTTGATTAATATTCAATATTTCATCTTTCACAGAATTTTACATTATAAAAGGTAACTCAGTGTCATGATCTCGTCCCTTCGGTTTCCGTAGATACTCAGGCTGCAAATTCGATGTTGACCTGTTCATCATGTCAGGTTCTCTCGACAAAAACACCTTCTTTCTACAAGTTCAAGTTGCGTTGCTTTATTTCATTTACTTTTAGTAAAACGCTATGAAAAGTTATTCACGTGTCTTTGTTCAGTATAAAACCAAACTATAACTACAGTTCATTATACAGTTAATTGTCTATTTAATTTTAAATACCTATTTTATAAATTTTGTAATGGTTTCGCGACTTCAACATACATGTTGAACTAATATCCCTATTTTATATTTTCAACTCAATGCCAATACATGCAGTTTTAATTGAATTAAAAAATGACTAGACGTATTTACATATTTACAAGATCTAGAGATATACATTTACAATCAAAACTGTTTGATGCGTTGTCCTGACTTACTGTTTGACTGTCTCTTTGATAAAATCAGGGAGGAAAAACATTTAATAAAGAAAAATTAAGGTAGGTTTTTATAGTTCTATGTTCTATTTTTGTCTACACTAAATTACAATGAAAGGCAAACCATAGCATACAACCCGGGCACAGTCTGGTAGTTTCGAAATAAATATTAATATTTATTTATACATTATGAACTTTACATTATTTGCGCCTGTTAAACTACTAATCAATTAATTAACTGTACAAGGAAAGTCATCATATTTATTTCCATACCAGCTTAGTTCTATATTACACTATACGAAATCTAGGCATTGCAAATATATCAAATGATGTACATCAGAAAACGATTCTATTAGAAAAGAAGGATAAAGATCTAATTAAAAGTATTCGTTAGAGAAAGTTAATCAACTCAGGGAATTACTTCAGTGGACGCTTTTCAAAGGATTTAACACTTCAGTGACATTTGTTTCAACTACCTGTAGCAAACCTCATTTGAAAACCTTTCCTGTTTCAGTAAATCAACATGAATGAGATATTCCTATCGGATTAACACTGGAAATTGATGAGGCATGGTAAATTCTCTCAACTGAAATAACATCATCCCCAGCTACTTTCATCGGACACATTAGTAACTTCGCGACGTAACGTAAGGCTACATATGTAAAACTAACGACAAAACGTGAATTCAGGTTTACAATAAAAATAAGAAAATTCCTTAAATGCATAAGTTTTCTTAATTATGGAATTATTTTTAATGTCGTTTTGGAGACAATTGAAATAATTATGACACATTTAGCACCAGTAACACACTGGAAATCTATTAAAATGTCTTATACAATATAAAATGCAAAAACAATCATCTACTTGAATATTGTAATAATATATATGACCTAGCGGGAAGACTGACTTTATATTCCATCACCTGACATTGTCAGAAATTGACAGTCGTCAAAACGTTTTTGATTGAAAAAAAAAACAACTTATACACACGTATAAAATATTACAATATTAATATGATAGTAGACGAGAATAATCTCCATTACCTATTTGAGTTCAGAATTTTATTAATGTGAAGATTCAATTTGTATTGTAATCCAGATAAACAGTCACATACTATAGCACATAAAGTGATTGTAATAATCTCCACGTGCGAATATTTATTAGAGTGTCTGATCTACGTTAATCACAGCCATATTCATTGAATTTGAAACTGGTAAGTAATACCGAGATTTCAATATGAAAATGTTTGTAATGAACAAATACAAATACTGATGCAACTAAATATATGTCGCCGCTGGGAGCGATGTCGTGACCACGAGCAAACAAGAGAATTTTACGGGTAACGCGCTAGCGCATGTCATGATTTAACTGGGATGTCAGTCAATTGGGGTATTTGCAAATGCAGAGCGACGAGTTGTCCCAGCAGACCTAACCTAGCGCTCACTATAGCACATCTCACACGTGAGATGAAATGAAGTCTACGGAAACCATGTAATTTTAACAAGGGTTATAGTAGTACAAGGAGTTTTGGGTGAACACGATAAGTAATACAGAATATTAAGATCATTCATTATATACATGAGCTCTTATGCACATTTGAGGCACGTAAATGGAAAAGGTTCTAACTGTAAGGGCCAAAAACATGTTTATACACAAGACACATAAAGCTGATTAAAGGTTATAGTTGATTTTAAAAAATTATGGAAAAAATATCATAGAATACTTGTTTGATGTTGGATTTAATATTGCTTAAAAAAGTAAATTTTATCGCAACTGAGGGTGGTGTGTTAAAACCGTAGTAAGTGGCAAATTGTTAAAATAGAGAGAAGGGATACCACATGTGCAAGTTAGAACAAACACGCTCCAAGTTCCACGGACATTCCCTAAAGAGTGTATGTGACATGTCCAATCATTTTGCCAGACGTTACAGAAAACTATTAAAAAATTAAAAAAATATAAAACATTATAAATTTGGTGCCCCCGAATGATATTGTATAATGCATAACACAATACATTCACGAGTATAAGGAATAGGGAATATGCTATAAAGGTTATATATCAAGGAATACCATCCTTATAAAAATATTCTTATATTAAAAATAATCAAGTTTATTTAAAAAATATTTCTTTATCTTCAGAAGATTGTGAATATTCACAAATATGCGATGAAAACTCAATCGAATAAATTCAAATTCAAATTGTACCGCAGGATGTAAACAACAGTAAGCACTGCGGCTAAATGGCACATGCAGCATAGAGCTCGACACTCGGCACGATGTAGATTCTAACACTAACATCTGATCGTCATAGCAATGAAATCAAAAGGGCGCACTTATTCGATTGTCACAGCATTTAAGTTGTCAAGAAGAACGGTTATTACGAAAACAATATATCGTTTTGGCACTTAGAATCTTTTCCATTTATATACCTCATTTATCAAATTCGTAATGTCGATTTTCGGACGTAATCTTGACATAAGACTCTTCTTCAGTCTAAGTTTGTCCTCTACTCAGATCATCATTGATTTAAATAACAACATATTAAATAATTTTAATATAAGGGAATTGCCCATTCTATTGTGCGACCAACTAATTTAAATGGTGAATATCCGTGTGGAAGTTATTTGATTTTCCCGTTTCTGCAGGAACTGCTGAATTGCTTTTCTTTCGTTTTTAGCGGTGACATCTTCTCTTCTACGGAATATCACGTATAAATCTATTCAATTTGTAATCAATTAATCCTATTAAATTCCACCCATAGTATTTGCATGTCTGTCTACAAGTTGGTCATACCAACCTCCATAATCATGATTATTTATTATATTTAAAGTCTCTTATTTCACACTTACTTGTCTTCTCAACATTAGAAAAACCTAGGTGCTATTCAAATATATTAAAATAATTTCCTTCAGTGACATTTCCATGATTATGCTCCTACAGGAATTGATTTTGAGTTGAAAAAATAAAATACATCACTTGTTTCAGAAGACTTATTTTAACAATGTTCCAACCCTCACCTATTTTGAAAGTTTGCGTAAATTCATTGAATATTATAAATATATGGATAAACAATTTTAAATTAACGCCAGTTTTAAAAAACGACAAGGATTATAATTTTTTCAAACAATGTTATATTAGGAGAATAAAATTTTCTTAGAAACCTATCAATCCTCCTTGTATCAACGAGGCATGAGGTATTTTCACAAGGTTGGAGTTCACGGAGAGGGTAGCTGAGTGTGTGTGTGTATAGGAGGGGGCTGGAGATTGGGGGCGTTCTGGAGAGCAGTCGCGCACGAAGCTTCGGGGTAAATATGTCAAATGAGGTATTGTCGTTCAGGGACGTTAATGGCTGCAACCGCGCATGGTCGGATTTCACCTCCAAATGGACTGCGCCTATTGCGTTCGGAATCGAATGGTTTCCATTTACGAGTCGAAAGAGATGCCTGGTTCTGTGAGGTGAAACACAACGTTCATGAATCGTTTGCTTTTAGGAGATTGTTCCAAATGTAATATTACGAACGGGAAAGCGCATTTGAATTGCAATTGAATCTTGCGTATTATTATACTGATTTGTATGCCATGCTACATCGCAATTTACAACCCTTGAAACACTCGTTACTAAAGTATCGTACCTCACGAAATGTTTCCAACGTTTATTATTAGATAGTTATAAATCAACCCTGAGTTACTTTCAACAATTCCATTGTCATATAATTTACCATCAGTTTTTGATAACAACACGAAATTTGTTTAAAATTTTTTTATCAACATAAAATGTTTTCCTAAATTTTTTACGCCCCATTCACAATGAGTAATTAAGTTAATAAAATGATAAATTGGTCTCATTTATTACCATGCTTAGTAAGAATGACATTCATACAAATGAATGTTCAAATTCTGTACTGGTGAATTCTTAGAAGAGTATGAAAAATTACATTCTCTTCATAAAATATAATATAAACAAGGGTGTTGTGTAAGTAAGTGCGTGTATTTGTAAGTCTTGTGTTAATTCTGTCAGCATTCTGTCTTGATATGTGCTCTGCTTTTACTGTCAGCTCATATAGTAACGTACAAACAATATATAACGTACATGTCACGCAGAATTATGATTAATAACGTAATTCTAACGTAGTTGTAGTCCGTTTTTACGGAACAATTTGTTAATCTCCTCACAACATTCCCAACGTTTGTTTCAGTATTTCTCAATTTTCTATCATTTACACTCAATTTGATCAGTAGTAACAGTGACTTTCCATTATAATGACACAAGCAAAAAACTGAGATTACTTTCAACTCATTCACTACTTATTTAATCATTACACTGATTTGCCAGGATTTGTATATTTGAACCCACAACACAAAGAATAAAACGTACGTGAAGAGAAAAAAATGAAAAGCGAAAAGAAAAGGATGAGAGCCCTAAATTAAACGTTTCTCTGTGTGAGCGTGCCCAACGCATTCGTGTCCACATATCCACCCGTATTCACGCATGCACTTGCTTCCATGGCCCCATTCCCCGAACTATACATCGCACGGCCCCCAAGCAGAGAACTTTGTCAGTAAACAACAACGCCACAAAAGAAGAGAAAGAGAGAGCGAGAATAATGGGTTCTTTTTTTTCTTTTAAAATTTTCGACGATAAAGAGGATGTGCTGACCAAGTTGCGCCATCTGGGTACTCTGTCTTGTCACACCGCTGTTATTTCGTGTTGAGAAGAGCTTCCACAAAATAGTTTGGCCCAGAATTTAATCAAATACCCAGAAACAAATGAGGAATGGTGTTATCATACAAAGAATTCACATTTTTGCTGAAATAAAAAAATCTAAGAGTGCAAGCTTCTATTCAGTTGGAAATTAAATACGTAACTACCTCAAAAAGACAGTGTGTTTGCGATGTGACTAAGGTCGCAAATATACAAACCTTTCGCAGTTAAATTTTCCGATAACGATCTTACAGAGATAATTCAAGGTTTTCTTAAGTTAAATATTTTTTCCCGGATTCAAGTCTTCATAATGTGTTTGCAACACGATCTTCTAGTGTTCTTGAACGTACCTATTTGCAATGTAAAGAAGAAAATTATCTATGATTTATAAGACGTAAAATACATATTTTGTAATATTAAATATGTACTAAAACCAACATAATCGGAAATAAGACTACGTTAGATGGATGTCTTATCTCTAATCTTTTTCTTTTTTCATTTAGTTAACCCGATTCCACCTCGAGAACATTATCTGGGTCACACATCACATTGTCTCGTGTCCCTCTCATAGTTTCCGTCTTATTTTTATCTTTTGTTTGAATTTCATCAAAACCATTGGTAACATTCCCACTAAAAATACGAAATATGTAATATGCAATAATTCTTCACATATTATAATAAAACTTCACAAATACTTACTAAATATACATTATTATTAAGCAATTAAAGAAGCAGTTTTCCCTGTACGTGTCAAGTTATCCAATCGTAAGAATCATTGACTTGAGTATCCAAGGAGTGACGTCCAGGAATCAATTCTGTAGCTTGAAGGGGAAATGAGTTAACACCAATTTTTGAAGAAATAAATGCTTTTAGCCAGTCCTGAACCATATTGTACATACAAGCTATCAATTATTTTTTAAATCCAAATTGTGAATGAAACAAGGTAACTCCAATAATAGTGGGAATAACAGGAAAACTTCAGGTTAACAGGTTAAATACTGTCTTATTAAGGATTCAAAAAGATAGGCATCAAATTGATTCACGAATCTTATTACTTGATGAGTATATTTCTCTTAATTCTATAAAAGAATAATGAAAAAAAACATTAACATTGTTTGTAATTGGCTGGTTCTTTTGAAGACAGTCCGGTTTATCTTCTTTCTTCATACCTTGCATTTTCTTTTTTGATATTGTTGGTCGTGCTTTCGTTTCTTACTTTCTCTAATTTTTATTTCGGTGTCTGATTGGTCCGGACTCCAAACAATATTATTTTTGGGGAGTATTATATAATTTTTATTTAATAATTTAGGGAAATTTATAAATGTTTTCTATATTAAATTCAAGTTGTTCTGTAATTTATTAATGGTTAATGCCAGCTTTGTTTTTTAAAGGGGACAATGATTTGTAAAAATCATCAACTAAAGAAGCATGAGGCTTTTCTTCTTCTCTTTGGTGTTTAAAATTTAACTCGAAGAAATAAACATAAAAAATGGAAAAATCATTTAACTCCATTAAAAATAAGGAAAAGGAAATGAAAATAATGTATTATTAATATTCAGAGCAAGAAGAACTGTTTAATTTATAATAAAAAAACTGATGTTACTTTTACAAATACATCATAAAATACTAAAACGAACTAAATCGATCTTTCTTCGAACCCCAAATCAGTATTCCGAAACTTCAAATGTGTGTTTCTGGTAAACAATAAAAGTGGAATTTTCAAGCCAGAGAATTTTAGTTCAAGTCTTCGGTTTTTTACCGAGTTCTTCAATGTCTTTTCTTTCGTGCACTTTCCCATTACTCGATTACTACCAATTCCCTCGTAGTTCACTGTGGTGATGTACGCCATATGTACAAGAATGAAGTGCGGATTTGAGGCAACAGATGGTGCGCCAAAGCAGTGTGGAGAATAAAAATTTGACGTACACGCCATTTTGTTGTGCCATTAACAAGAGTCAACGCGCACACGTGATAAGTTGACAAAGTGTTTGAATAGTATTGTTTTGCTGAGTTCAATATGTCGAAATTTGTGCCAAATAAAGAGCATTCGCGAAGAATTTTTTTAACATGTTTTGCTTGGTCTAGTAAGTGAATGTGATACTGAGATTATAGTGTGATAGGATATATTGTTAGATGAAGTGATTTAGAACACATTAGAAAAGTCGAACAAATTGTTATTCTCTTAACAGTATTTGACCCTGTCACATCGATTCAACCGATTTAGCTATCAGAGGTTGGACATTTACTTTTCGATCTCTTAATTTATATAGAGTTATCTTTCTTATTTTCCTTTACAATGTCTCTTTGTTTTATACCTCTTTTCGCATGTATCCTGAGAAACATGTAGTATAAAATGATGATTAATTTATTTCCGTATCGTTGAACTCAACGCTTTACGAGTCAGTCTTTCCTTGGGATATCTCTCTCATACATCTCTCCCAGACAATAAACTATTCACCCTGAGACGGCTCCTTTACAAGTACTTCATCAGGAAAGATGCGTGCTAGAAGCTATTGGTATCGTTTACATTGCCCCCGGTAGTTCATCAGGTCCGTTGACCTCACATAAAGCCAATTACAGATCCGTTCTGCTTAATTATCCGCTTCAGGATTTTATCTCTTGGAAGTAATTATCAAGGTACCCAGTGGAAACACGAACGAACCGAGGGTGGAGTACACTTGCTTAAGTACTTTCTGCTGGAGTCGCTAATTCTGTTAGGAAATTGAATTAATTTCGTTCATGAAATTGATAGGTAATGGTTATTGAATTGATCAGGCTACAGAGAACCTGTTTATAATGTACTAACTAATTACACGGCACTTGACCAACGGGAGTTTCCTATTTGGTGAACAATTTAAAACCATTATTTCTTTATATTTGACATGTCGTATGGCGATATTAATAACATCCACGAAGTGTACATTACAATACGATAAGCAGTTAAGGAGAGGATTGCGAAAAATTATTTTTACTTAGAGATAAACATTACCTTTCTTATCGTTTTTGAAGACGAAATCAGCAATAATATGATATATTCTCGTGATATTCTCTGAGGTAATTCATTGTTCGTGAATACTGTTCTACGACGTTTTGAACCGTGTAGAGAATCATTTCACGTAAAATACTTTAACCTTCATTTTTATAGTAGAATTTGTAAATGGGAAATATAGCATGTTGTTGAAGCTTATCTGCGTGAGGCGATTGAAGGTAGGAGGTGGGTAGTAGGGCTATTGTTAGTAGCTCAGTTTACCAACAACTTGACCCACGTGGAAGTGTTAGTAGGAATAGTTAGTAATGGTAACAGTAATAGTAACAGCTATATGAACTGGGACATTTATATGTTGTTTTCTTCTGTCCCCGCCGGGAATAGAAATCGGAGTAACTTGGTGGTGAGCAACTTGCTAACCCCTTAGCCACTGGAGGAGCAACCTTTATTGGTTAAGGGATGATTGGGGCACTCACTTTTAATTTTATTTTGCTCCAAATAGAAATAACAATACTTACCTGTAACATCTAATAGCTGTTAGCTGGAAAGTGTGAAATGAGACGAGCAACTACGTGTGTTCCTGCTTTGCGAATAATGTTAAACTTCACGCAAATACGTCGACCACTCGCGTTTGTACTTTTTCTTGTGGAAATAATTTTGCGTTTATGTTGTATTTAAATGTTATGCTTTTTTGTTCGTTATTCGCGTGAAATTGGTCAACACGAGTCAAGCAAATACTGCAGTGTTTGAAAATGAGAAGGGATTAGGAGAGAATTCCAAAGCGCGTAATATTTCTCCCGATAATGCTGAAGATGTTATTGTGATTATGTGTGACGTGAAAGTTAACAGTAAGATTTAAAAAAAGAACAACGACCTAGACCAGAATGGAGATTAAAAAAACTTACAGAATTTAA
The DNA here is from genome assembly GCA_002313205.1 of Laupala kohalensis. Classification (NCBI taxonomy): domain Eukaryota; kingdom Metazoa; phylum Arthropoda; class Insecta; order Orthoptera; family Trigonidiidae; genus Laupala; species Laupala kohalensis. The sequence goes on along the minus strand of NNCF01128179.1, from coordinate 624,651 downwards.
GTTTATATTTGTACGCGAGCATTAATGTCAAACTACTACTTTCTGCTTACTTTAATTTAATATTTACCATTTTAGCTACTTTTTTATCTTTAAACAAAAAAATGTATTTCCATATTTTGCAATCAGAAATCGTAAAATATCAATTGTAAAAAATTAGTAGTGTCAGTACTAAACCAACTAAGTAATTTTTAAACGTTTTCTGCTATTTTTTATTACTTGATAAATATTGCTGTACCCCAAAAAATAAAAATTCAATTGTTTCAATAAGAAAGTCGTGGTTAATTACGCAGAGAGAACATAAAATGATGATGAGCGTACCGCTCACCCGTCGACCATCAGCGTTCGTCGGGTTCTACCAACGGAGGGTGATTGCTTTAATACAAGTTGTGATATCATTATATGTTTCCGTTACATTAGCAAAATCTTACCACCTGCTTGTCTAAGATAACAAAGCAAATATGCTATGAAAAGAAGTACTATGTATTTATTCACTATGTTATATATTTGTTTAACAGCGTTACTCTGGTAAATAGATCTACTTCAACGCATTAGGTCTAATAATAAATTTAATAATAATAAATTTATTGTTAAAAAACAGTANAAACTAATTTACTCTCCGGAAGCAAGCAAGGGACCATCCCATCAATTCCGATCAAGGGCCCTAAGGCACAGGCGGATTCAAAAATTTCAGCAAAAGTTCCTAGATAAGATAAAAAGTTAGCTGCGTGTTATAATACATATATAATGTCAAAATGTTTGTAATTTAACGCAAATATGTTTGTAAATTTACATGTACAAGTTACTATCGAACTATAGATTATTCTGAGTATAGTGTTTTAAAATCATAAGAATTGAAATAACACTTAATTCACGATTTATTATCACAATAAACATGTCCCTAGACAAAGCCTAGAGAACCTGTATAACAAATCCGCCTCTACCCGAAGGAAAAACGGAGAAAAACCCGGGCCAGGATGGGGCTACAGAATTTATGTACACAACCGTGCCAAAGTTGAGTACACATAAAACTAAATTAATATGAGCCATACGGCAACACAATCATGCAAGAAAATAGTTTTTGAAATTTTTATAAGTTATTTAAAATGTGCTACAGCAAAGGTCACTATTCATGTTTGTTTGCAGTTAATATCGACAAGGCCAAGTGGATTGATGATTTCGCAGAGAACTGGCTGAACCTCGTGGAGGAAGGTTGTATTAGAAATAAGAGAATTTAATAGAATGGAATTATTTCTGAAGTATTTTAATATTGATTGAATTAAATATCAGCAACAGAAGATGAAATAAATTTATTACAGGTGTAACGGATGTTATGTGAAAGATTGTATTACCCAGAAAAACGTCGTTCTTTGTGAAAATTATTATAAGTCCAAGAAATTATAAAATAATTTTTTATCTCGTCGTTTGAAGTGCAAACTCTTATTGAAGATGACTTAAGTTGTGAGAATATGAAGCAATAGTTTTACTTAAAAGCAGTAAAATTAAATTGTCTCCGTAAAAAATATGGAGTAGAACTTTCAATATCATAACTAGCATAGAACACTTGTATGTATGAATAGTACTAGTAGTATGAATGCGGTACTAGTAGTATGAATGCGGTACTAGTAGTATGAATACCTCGTAAAAATATGTAGTGAATTCTAGTACCAATTCTAACAACTATGTACCTATGGAATTCGTTATGATGATGTTTCATTCTTGGAAGCATTTAGGTCTGTATGATCCTTCTATTCCGCAGTATGATGATTGAAAGAATGGAATTTAGGGTTCACTAACATCCGTTGTACGCGAGGTTCCAACTCACTATTTGGTATAGGGCCTTAAAAGGTTACGTGATACATGCTTGGTAGACAAGAAATACACAGATTACTTTATCACAAACTTAAAGTTGTATTATTTTATGCGAACTAAAATAAAACCTTCCTTCCAAGTAATAATTTACGCAAATTAACGTCGAGAAATATGAACAAAATTTGCTTTTCTTTGTCGTGAGAGTTCAATAGAACATAATTCAGAAGTCAATGGAAATATAATCGGGAGGTATTAGATAGAAAAATAAAAGTATAATATTTTTCATATTTTACTTTACAAATCTGAAGTCGAATTTTGTCTATTATCCCTTTAATTGCAGCATATCCTGACTGTAAATATATGCAGCAAAAATGAACCGTAACATTGCAATGAAGCACCATTTAGAGTAAATTAATTAAAATCACATACTTGTTTTATTATTTAAAATTATTATTATTTCAATAGTATTTCCAAATGATCGAATAACGCCCATTCCGGGACTCGGATTTGAACAACTTTCAACCCCGGAATTTGAAATCGATTGAAAAACAGTGGCAATGGAAATAACCGGATGTGGTTAACCGGATGGAAAACGACACCGCTACTGAAGAATTTACGACTGAAATCAAAGCAAAGCAAAACAAGAGCACCATTTTCATTTTATGTTTTCCATTCTTTGTTTTCAACTAAAATGTGCGAGCTTCCCTGATATTTTACATGATCAGGACGTTTCTTCGCTTCATAGCTACGGGTCTCACAATAAGTGGGAATCTTGTTAATAACCCGCGCAATTCAGCGTTTCCTTTGTAGAGCTGTTTTAATTTAATTTCGTATTTCATACAACGAAATGTGGTTTTCTTTTTGTGACTTGTCAATTATCCTTTCGTGTTGTAATTTCTACGAGCCAACGCAATATAATTTAAATGATATGTACTTTTGAATCCTTTTGTGAATGAAGATTTGAAAGGCTCAGGTGATTTGTGTTTAATCCTTGAAAACACTTGCTCCACAAAGGAATAAACGAACGCATTCAATTCTGTTCGTTTGATGAGAGCTTATTGGGTTAAGTGCAAAACGGAATAACACGACAAAAAGAGAGAGAGAGAGAGAGGAGGGCAGGAGGGAGGGAGCTAATGCACGACTGACACACGCCGATGGAAGTTTGCACTAGTAACGAGCACTTTTCCTCGCATAGATATTTCACTCACCGCAGTCACAAAGACCGACCCCTCGCGTTTCCGCTGGCTTCAAAGGCCATTTTTCCCAGTGGGGGTTGCTGTGACCTGACGAGAGTGGGCTAGCGAAACGATGTGCTCGTGACTGCCAGCAGCACGTCGCCGAGTCGCTGTCCTGCAACCAGGGTTGGATCGCGACGTTCAGGGGTTTGGAGAAAGGCCATTTGCAACCCCTGGAGGTGCGTCCGCCGCGTCGAGCGAAGGGTGCGAGCTGCAAGCATCAATCACTACGGCACTTGTACCGCGTCCCCGGGAGCCCATTAGATGTCCCCGAGGGCCGTCACCGCCGCTGCGCCGTGCCCTGTCCCTGCCGTGACCCCACGATGCTCCTGGTCTCTTCGTTGCTGTGGCAGGGACAACGTTGTTCTCCGTTCGCTTCAGTCGGCGACGGAGGGAACCTAATCGCTCGTGTCCGTTATGCAGCTGACACGGATCTAATCACCTCTCTCAGAGATTTATTCTGTACCCAAATCAAGAATACCCCACAATTCGAATAATGTACAGGAATGAAAATTAGAGGGTTTTTTTGGTTTTCTTTGAGAGAACTACTCCACTGAGTTTCCATCACTCATGTGTGCTAACAGAAGCAGCACACTTAAGCACCAAATCATGCAGCTCTCTCTGATAAACTATGAAATCAAAAGAATAAATGGGAAGTAATCAATAAAAATATCTGATTGTTAAAGTAAAAATACGATTTAAAATTTAAAAAAAATTTATTGTCAAGTTAATTTTCCATTGTTTACACAGAAGGAATCTCCTTGAATTTTCTACACAGGATGCATAAATATTCAATAATATAACGTATTAAGGATTTATTTTGGTAATCCTTAAAAGCAGTTTCAATATAAGCGATAAAGATACGTCCCAACAAATTTAATCATGACACGTTTTTCTTGTTCTATTCCAACATGAATGACAATTACTTATGTTGCACGCTTCAGTTGTGCCAAAGTTAAGACGTACCCTACAGACGACGCACTCTGTTAGAAAAATCTGGAACTGCATTTTTGACGAATGAAGGTGCAGGTTACTTAATCAATTGACGCGCATAGCACGCTAGCTACGCGAAAACTACAATATAAATTATTAACACTAGAATATAATTAACAACTTATGAGCGTCAAAAGAAAAGGACTCACCATCGCGCATGCGTACACATTGTGATTGTGAGTTGCAAGGAGTATTGAGTTCCAATACTAAAATTTTCTACCTACCCAAACATATTCATTATTCTATTAATTGAACTCACACAACGTCGTCTGGAGATTATAATTGGTCTCTTTCCAGTTTCTTCACACACATTTACATCATTTGATAAATAGGTATGTCCTCTGAAACGGTTTACTAATTTAACCCCTTACGTTGACTTCTCTCAATCAACTATTTCCCGCTAAGTGCTTTCGCGAAAAGCGCATAAGATCAATTCCTCCACTACAACGGGAAAATTCCAAGGTTAAACGTCTTCTACTAATTATTCCAAACTCCCTTATATTGGTGGTAACAAGACATAGCAACATTTTAGCAATTTGGCTTCCGGGTCATTCCACAGTCTACAAAGAACTCTCACATTTGTTACACTTCATCCATTCATTCAAGATACAGCTCTTCGATCTACTAACCTCTTCATGTCACGATATGAAATTGCATTTCACATAACTTGACCTTGTAAGACAAGATCATTGTAACACGGATGTTTTCCTTTCAGGAAGCGTATCTAAACGGGCGGTACCAATGGAGTGTAAATGCATTTACGGAGAGCACAAATTTCACGTTCACTCCACGAATTGTACTTTTTAACTCTTTATACACTCCGGGTGATTTTTGGTTCGTTCAGTATCTTTTTACCCAAATTTCGCTATCGCCATCTTCACATAGACCACTTAAAACATTTTTTTTCTCGTTCAATCCACACCAAATCAGAATATACAGTTTATTCTATTAACACTTCTACTCGATTCGCAAATAATTGCATTTTCAAAACCACCCAAGAATGAAAAATAAATGAGGTTATCATTATAATAGTTTTCAAAAATATACTACTTATAAAACAAGAATGTTATCTGACACGCTCCTGAGCAATTTGGTAAATTAGGATAATTTGTGTTGGGGTGCGCAGAGAGTGATCGCTTTCCTCATGGACTTAATGAAATCTGAGCGCGCGACATTAACCTTCCTCTTGACATTTAAAAGTGTTATTGTTGGGCTCGATTTTCGTTACTCCTCAACACGCGGAGGGTCACCTAACGGTTATATGGAGGCGCAGAAACATCCCATTGCGGGAGTCTCTAATAAACATACGGGCATCTTGACGCAAAATTTCGCATTGTCGCATTTCAAAACATAGACGTTTTGGTGAGGTGAAGTATGTATGACGCTAGCTTCGCAACCCAACATATTGAAGTTGAATTATTATAATCAGAACATACATGGTGGAATTCAATTATTATTTTTGTATTCACGGATTTAATTTTTTTTTTAAATTATGTTTCCTACTTAGGCTTCTCTCTGAAGGATGATCCGGCTGAAGAGTTAACCGAGAACAACGGAGGAGATAAAATTCATTTCATGAACCATCACTCGGGAAGGTTCCAATCGTGGGAGTGCCTTTCTAGGTTTAGCAACTTCACTCTCCGAGCTTTGCCTCCAACTTTCTCGCCTTCTCCATTCCTCGGTTAAACATCAACCACTACACCTGTCAACACGAGGTGATGCGAAATCACAACGAGAGAGACGTTTCTAGACAGAGACTACCTGTGGCGGCGTCTCCGGTTGGCAAGTCCCTTCTCGTGTTCCAGTGATAGCCCTTGTGCTTTGACTGGCGAGTCAAGACACTTTAATGTCGCTTCACAGCGAGACTCATACACAGTGTGGCTGAGTGGTTACGAGGTCAAAGGGCACCAAGGGGAAACATTTGAGTCACACCGTGCCCTTCTAGTAGTGCTCCTTCATGTGCTATTTTCCAGTGTTTCCCTGTATTCCGTTAGAAATCTAATGTGCATACATTCGTAATATAACTGAAGAACACATTTACTCAATAGGGATGTTCACTCTTGACGAAGCTAGAAAAAAAGTAATATAAATTGTTTTTGGTAACTTCTTTTCTAAGTTATAATTTANTATATATATATATAGAGAGAGAGAGAGACCGTGGATTGAATTGAATTAAATGATAATTCAATAACACGTTCTCAAAATTTAATATAAAATCATGGGCCAACATAGGAGCTAGCAGAAAAGGACCTGGGTGGTCTGTAGCGTAGTGTCGGTGCGAAATCACAGGCTCTGTAGAAAGTTTTGAGTACAAAAAAGTTATAAAATCTATTATTTGAAAAAAATCATTGGAGCAGCGACGAGGACACATGTTCAGAGGCAGACAAGTTGGAACTTGAAAAAGGGATCTTTAGAAAAACGAACATCGAAACTCAGTACAAAAGATAGCACCGAAAAAGAGCGGATGTCAGGGAATATTATTTCCCAAAGCAACGTGGGTGTACGTTTGCGACAAACGACGAGAAGGCTCACGGCACATGTCTCTTGGGACATGGCTCGCCAAGGGAAGAAAAGATATTGAAATGTGAAATTTTGGGGCTATGGGTTCAGCAAAAACACACGAGGGCGAAATTCAAAAGGAAGTAATAAAAAATTCGGGTTCAAAAGGAGTGTCGACGGTCGGGACAAGTGGTAGCAAAAATGGGCTGTCACACGGAGAGGGTACCGCGTCGCCTAGCCATAAAAACATAAAAGATGGGATCTAAGAAGTATGCCGCACAGAGCAGCTGTGCAGAGTACGAATAACAAAATGGCCGACAGACCTTCGTCTAGCTGTAAAAGTCTTGGAAGTAGAGAGAGTGGGAACAACCAATAGAAAACCATGGTGGACGGAGCTAAATCGTGTGATTGGTAACATGAAAAAGCAACTAACATCTTTTCGGAAACTTCCAATTAAAATTAAGAGGGGGGAAAGAACCATAGGGCTTGTAGTAGAAGGAAGGAATGATAGGAAGGGGAACGTACGTGACGCGAATTGTCTATAAAAAATAGGGCACAGAAGCACAGGGGCCAGACGGGGAAAAAATTTCGAGAGTATTATTTGTTGGTCGAGACGGTGAAGAAATTTCGAGAGTTTTATTTGTTTTTCCAGACGGTGAAAAATTCTCGAGTGTTTATATTTTTTTTCTGATGAGACAGTGAAAAATTTCGAGAAAGTTCTTTTTGATAAACTGACTGAAAATTTTTGGTGGAAAGACGCGTTAGTGATCGCACGCCGAAATTTGTGATGAACGCAAGTTCGTAGTGAGAGCAGTGCGGTGATAGTAAGATGAACGAATCAGTTTTAGATTAAATCAAACATTTTGAATTATTGAATTTTGGGATTTGTTCATTAGTTGTAATAGCACAAGCGAGGATTTCCGAAAGGAATCAGGAAACAATCTCTACTGATACTAGATGCAATTAATGCATAGATCAGAGCGTGAGTAGTGCGAACATTAATAGCAACTAATTAGCCCATGAACACCATCCCGTACATGAAATTGTCTTGTGTGCAGGAGAGAATCGTGTGATTGAAAAGGACAAATGGGAACTCGTGCAGTGAAAAAGTTCGAACAGACGAGTAAGGGACTCGAACAGGTCCAGTAACAAGCGTTTTGTGAGTTAATGAGCCGTCAACAGTCACTTCAGCAAATTAGTAAGCCAGAGAAGGCATCGTCTCCTCTTCAGTTTCATTTAACCATTTTGATTTATTTTTGCTGGATTTTGTAATATCAAATAATATTTTTGTGATACTGTTTTGGTCCATTCTATGTATGTGTCCATAAAACTTTGCTCTCCTTTTCCTGAAGTTGTTTGTAATTGTTTCCGTATTTTTGTATATGTCTGATGTCGGTCGTTTAATCCATATACCGTCTTTCATTACTGGTCCAAATATTTTTTGGAGGCATTTTGTTTCTCGTTTTTCAATATCTTTAATTTTTGTTTGGCCCTGTTTGGTTGTTTATACCATACTTTTCATATGTTAAATAAAAAATAACTGGTTCTTATGTTTGCCTTTTACAAACGTTCTTATGTGCGTTCTTTGATTTTATGTAGTGCATGTGAGTAGTTCCAATATCATTACAAAAATCCATCTAGATATTTTTGATTAAAAATCTGAAAACTATACGTCAACAAAGGACACCACCGTGTTCCAAACACGGTTGTACTTTTTTTCCTTTAACCCGAGCCAAATATGTGCTCACATTTCATGTGTTTGAAAATGCATCCTATTACATACAAATGCATGTTTTATGGAAATCCATCTCATCGGTCTGTTGTGATTTACCACCAAATACAGAGACCAAACAGAATTTTTTTAAATATCTGTAAATTCTTTTCATATGGTATAGCATTGACACAATGAAGAGACAATGCTGAAAATAATAAAGTCGCAGAGAAATTTATTATCTTTGTTTGAAAATCAAAAGAACTTTTATACTACATAAATATATTTTTTAATGAATGTAAGTGATATTGAAAAATTTTAGAGATAAATAATCCCGCTTCTGTAAGAGGTAAAAGGTTTGGCTTAATTTAGGCCACTTTATATACTGACGGTTCTAATTCTTTTTTATTCCTTCAGAACAGCAAAGGATAATTCTATTCGAATTTTTCTGAATGTCAGTTCTTAGAACAACAAGAATCGATTCCCACTACCTGCAGATCTCTTTCAATGTTAGGGAATAGAACACTTAAGGCATTTGTATCAAGAAATTAAGGAATGAACAATTGGTCTATCTCGTTGAATTTATTCTCGCCAAGTGTCCAGAGAAAGTAGCTTACTTTTTTTGAATCGTGTATTTGATCTACGAATTATTGAAAGTTGATTTTGGTTGGAACGGAGTATATAAACCATTTCTGGGGATAAAATGGGAATTTTATGAACAGTATTTGTTTTTCGGTTTTCCAGTTTTTCACTCTGACCTTTTTTATTCAGTGAAAGTCTTTATTCCTTGTGTCGATGCTGTGAGCTTTAAATTTACTCTGTGAGTGAGTACCAGGAATGAAACAATGATTATTCATTACGATCAATGATTAATCATCTGCAATTATTAGACAGTCTATCGTCATAAGTGATTCCAATGTCAACTACTTCTTTACGTATCTCATCACTGCTTCTGAGGTGACTTCTCTTTGCGCCACACATACGTGACTTGTGAGTTTACGCTAAAAGAGAATAATAATAAATAATAAACTTTATTGTCAAAAAAGCAACCAATTGCATATGACGATAAGGAGGATAATAAACTAATATACTCTACGGAAACAAGCAAGGGACCATCCCATCAATTCCGATCAAGGGACCTACGGCAGAGGCGGATGTAAAATTTCAACACACTCCTAACAATTTGTTAGGACGTTTGTTTGGTACGTATTATTATAAACTATAGATTATTCGCAAAGTATTGATGATAAATCATAATACCACTGAATTCGAGAATTACTATTTCAATTGATGCCACCCCTAGGTGAGAGCATAGCACGTCTGTATAAAAAAATCCGCCTCTACCCGAAGGAAAACCGGAGAGAAACTCGGGCCAGGATATATAAGTTGTATTAATACTATTGAAATTTCTTTAAATATTTTATTGTAACGCTATTTTATACAGAATTAATAGAATAAATATTTTACAGTATTGATATAGTGGAAGAGCAGACTCATGGCCTTTGTCGTATGAATGACTCATGCAAAACTGACTTCAAACTCGGAGTCACTCAATAAATTTTGAAAATTTTGAAAATTTTGAAAATTTTCAATTATTTGTTTACATTTCTGTGAAAAAGTTAGGTCTTGTTCCTTAACGTTCTCATGTAAAAGATCATTTCACAATTAGCGTTTCTTTTAACTTATAAATGTCTTATTCTGTTGTGTTAGTAGTTTTAAATTATTGCATTTACACGTACACGAAAATAAATCTGCTTTATTATCAATAAAAATGAAAGATTTGTCAACTTCAGGAAATGTTTATGCCTTAGGATTTATAAAGGTTACGTTTCGTAAAATAGAGAAGAAATTCCTCGGTAAGAAGGAAAATCTCCATGCGTTTAGAGAACATTGAAAACATTTCGATTTTTTAAAATGATATGAAAGAAACATTCATAAATATCAGAAGACCCTGAGTGTCTATATTAATTTTGTTGTGTTCTTCGCTCTAAGATTTGTTACTAAATCTATTTTTCAATTTGTACACAAGAACAATATTTTTTTAAGTTCAAATCCAGGAAAGAATAATAAATAAGATTATTGCCGTAAAAAATTCCATACGCATACTCCTTAACAATATTTTCATTCCTCTTTCTCTGATTCGTCACATCCTCTGTCGGGAGCTGTTTGTCTCCTTCCCTCTGATCCGATTAATGTGCTATAAGCCCTAAGCGGCGGTAGCCGGGCGGCGACCCGCGACCTGAGGCGTACGCAACGCCCGCGTAGACGGATGGCGCCTGACGCCCTTGCGGCAGCGAGACACAGCGAGCACTGGAGGACGAGGACCGAAGCGGAGGTGAGGATTCCGGTTCATACGTGACCAGGGATCTACACTACAAGGCACTCAGATATTTCAGAGATCAAGATGACGAAACAGAGGACTACTCGTCAAGTATAATTTTATTTTATAGGATCTTTTTTATCATTAAAATAAAACGATCACTAAGAATATAATTTCTCGTTTCTTTGTACGTTGAAGTTGATTCTAGAATAAAAATAAGATAATGTTATTGTCTTAAATACATATTGAATGAACATAAAATTTTAATCAATATTCTTTAGTAAGGTTCTTGAATTCAATAACTCTGATTACATACAACATAGAGTTTGAAAATACGTTTACGCGCAAAAAAATTGTGAAAATATCATTTTAATCTCACGAGTATCCATATAATTAAACATGGATCCAAGACATCCATAGACACTGCAATGAATATAGTTGAACTCTTATGTCAGACATAGCGCTAATTATTAAAACTTAAAATAGGTGATTCGGTGAGAATAATTTTAATAGAAAATTTGCAGTCATCCAGAGATTTCAGTTGAAGATTGATCTAAACATCTTAAGCTGATAGTATCCTCGGAAACATTAACACTAAAAGGACCGGTGGGGGTCATTTGACCCTTTTCAAATTTGATGCTCGTGTATCTCCTTTCGTTTTTGTGTTTTACGTCTCGGTGACTCTTATTTATTTTTTATATACTTCATATTCGATGGAAATTTAATTTTTTTCCTTTTTGTACAATTTTAATTAGAGATCGCTCACCTATTCATACATTTATTATCAGTTTTATATCGTAAATTGGTTGCCTTTAATACATTAGCACATATAATAGAATATAATAGATAAATAGACAATTATAATGTGAATGACGTAAAATTTAAATAAATGTAATTGTTATTATTTATTAGCCGAACACCCACTGGGTACCTCGCGTTTTGTGATTTTACATACATATTCATGAAAAACATTTCTTAAATAAATCTTGATATTAAATAAAAATGCTACTCATTAATGTTTGTGGGTGGGTATTACTGGTAAATAATGTACGAGCAACGATCGAGAATTGCTCGTCCTTATATACTGTTAGCTTCCACTGACGTCGCTGACTAAGAATTGTGCGCGAAACGGCTGGAATATTCTCTTTTTTTCTGCTGAAAGAACTTTATTGCGAAGCGTTGGGATTCAGAATGCCCCTTTAAGACCAACTTTCAGTTCTTTATTTGCTTTTTTCAGTTGTGACACTTGTACATAGTTTGCAACTACATATAACTATGCATTTTCAAACGTTTCGATGACCCCGCATTTTTTAAATTACAGAAATCTTAGTGAACGAACATCATAGACGTTGGCATTGTACATTATCACCAAGAAAAATAAATAAACCATGAACACATAACCTAAGAAAAAAAATTTAAAATTCAAAACCAAACAAGAAAAGTAAAGAAACTTAAAAAGTTGTCAAAAATTATCTAACAATTTACATAAAATTTAATCTTACTTTATATAATACAAAATACATGAATCAACAACACTAACAATGCACCTACGAATTGAATTAATAAAAGAAAATACAAATGTTCACAAATGATCTAATACATAATCTAAGAAAGAAAAAAAACACACAATATAATAGTCATGCTCAATACAAACGAAAGCAAATTACAAATGAAACGCATTCTCAATGAAAATATGGTAGAATTGCTGACAGGACTGAACACATGCAATGGAAAACTCCGGATCAAAACTCGGAATGATTTATACAATTTTAATTTCTACGGTATTAAATCATTCCACTGTATTTCCCATGAAATAGCCATTAATTTACGTGCACCTTCAACGAATATTGTATATATAGAAATGGCAGCGTGATCATACACAGAAGTTTTGTTTAAAATATAATCATTCATTTTAGTAAGAAGTGTAATTTTTTCAGTCAGTATAAGTATGTTCATTTTAAGTGAACATTTGACAAGGTCAGAAATTGTGGTTAACGGAAATACAAAAATGAACAAAGTGAGTCACTTCAGAGATGATTTAGAAAATCAGTTTAAATTTAGTAGTATCACCCACGTACATCTATAAATCATCCAAATCCTGGATACCAATTATTCCCATATCATTGGCATAACACTTCTAACAACCTCCCACAGAAAAGTAACTAGAAAATATATTAACTTCCTTTTGTAATTATCTGGAAGGAGCATTCATTATCTCTCATTGACTCCATGAATTGGGCTCAGAAGTACCTATTTTATAGATTTACTTATTTTTTAATATGTGATTTGCATGTCCAATTTTATTTTCTATATTTACTGTTACATTAAGTTGCGATTCATCTTTTATCAATAATATATAATTCATTATTGTAATAATTATGTATATGTTTATGACATCGGAATAGACTATGGAACATCGGACTATTTGACCAATTTTTTAAATTTGCATTTAATATGAGAAATATCACACTTCGGAATATTATAGATTGGGAGAATTCATATTTACATTTCATACATTAATACATTTTAGAAATAATTGAGTAATTAGTGTTTTCTAATTAATTTATATTCCGTGCTTTATGTTACACATTAATTGTCCTTCCCGTGAAACATCTTTAAAAGTTTCATCCTTTTTTAGTTACTATATTATTTATTATGAACCATGTGAGGCAACTTAGTGGAAACTAGAAGCCATTTCCCGAACAATTTCCAGTCGCAAAATGCTGCTCCACGGTACATGTCGATAAGAAGGAGAAATCGACTTTCAGTCCAATGCACTGGAATAGCGTTAGTTCTCCGCTGTATATTGCGGACATCTCGACATTTCGCTCATCAGCTTCGAGGCACTCTTGAAGCGCTGGCGTTAAATCCTTGTCATGAATACAAATCGCGACTCCGTCTTTTCCTCTTCCAAACCTCTGCTCTCGTTCCTTTTACTTCCCACGTACGCCAGATCCGTTAAGAGATGTATAAAACACCAAAGTGACTTACTTCATTTCGCTCTTTATGCATTTAGGGAGAGCCAAATTACATTATACGACTTTTCTGGAATCTAATTCTTCTGAAATGCAAAGCTTTCTCCCTTCCGCGCGTCTTTTGTCTCTTCTTCTTCTTTTTTTCTCGCGCTTCTTCCGTCCTGTCTGCCACTCCAGTGTTTGCCTGTCGTCCCTTAAGTCTTTCGCTTTTTGTTGACATGCGAATGGAGGTAAGATGTAGCACTTGCAATATGGAGGAATTTCTAGAGGACATGGAAGCATCTGAGCTAGTAATAGCGGATTTTTAGACTGGGGCTGGTGTTAGACGTTTTATCTAGAATTATTACTGGTTTTAGAGCAGAGGAAGATAAAATACCACAAGATTCAGACTGTAAATGAATGGAAGCTTTATTAAAATAGGTGGTGGCTAGTGCTGTAATTGCTAGTGAGTGTCACCTACTTCCCTTAGGTGACAATGTTAAAATCCGCTGATCTCAATGGAATTAATTATGGTGGACAAAGCTATACATGAACAGGTTTTCTCAGAGTATTCCCGTTTCACCGATTACTCTACGTGACGTATATGTACCGAATCAGGTTGCGTATTCGGATCACGTCGAGGACACCATATATTTATTTTGGGAGGCGAAATCTCTTTGCGAAACATGTCTCAATATCAAAATTTGTGAAGCAATAACTCTCCGCACACTTACATCACTATTGAGAATTATGTTAAGGCGTTATTTGGTGACCGTACAGCTTCACTGGTACAAGACAATGGAATCATTTCATCCTATATAGTATGAGGATACATACACGATCTAGCATACGGACCCCCACACGAGAATAGCACTCAGCTGATAATGGAAGACGAAACAGCAATTCACGCTCAGCCGAAAACATCGCTTGATGGTTTGAAAACTACTCTTACGCTCTGTGACATCTAAACAAAGTCTTGTCACAGCGAATGTTTTCCGGTTAGGTATTTACGTATGGTATATACATGCGCATACAGCACCATGCTTACGAAGTTTAGATACAGCGATGGATATTCTTGTGCATTGGTCCCTATACATAAACAAAATCAATAAATTTGGTGTCAACAAATCTACTACAAACTGTACGACCACATAGGGAATAACTCATATTATTTCACTCTATATGATTATTATTGAAGGGAATAATCTGTCTGGTTAAATAATATAGAAGTGAAGATAGAAGATACAAAGACACTGATCACAGAGCATTTTGTAGATGATCATATTTGTTCATATACGGCAATAACAATACAAAACTCTTTCGATGTTTACAAAAGAGAAGGAAGTGGAAAAACCTGGATCTAAACACCGCTTTGCCGTTTCGCGCGTTTATTTACATTCCCTGAGGCGCAAGTGATAATTCCTTGAATGAACCAATCCAATAGTTACCGCTTTTCTTTTTTCTTTCTTTCATTTTTGGTTCTATTTTTAACCCTGCCTGTCGACATCTCAACTATTACCTGGGATTTTCTTCATCTCTTTCGATCTCGATATTGAATCTAGTTTTTAATAGTTTTAGTTACAGATTGGTTGCAGTCGTCAATGTTATCTATAATTCTAAAATATAGAAAAAAGTTGAAAGTTATATTACACCATGCATAATTTCATGGGGCCATTCTTCGGCTTCAAACATATTTACTTCTATATTTAAAAGAGAAAAATTAAATACCACTATTGATTATTACAACTGCACCACAGTTTTATTTTTGCTCAGTATAGAAAATGAAGAAAAAGTTGTGGTTAATCGATGAAATGAGACGTTGTCCGCCTTGAGAAAATCCGGAAGAAGAACAGGTATAAAAGAGACGGGGAGGTGAAAGGTCTGAAGGAGATTGCTCAGTGCTCAGCCACGTTCTGCATCTCATTTTCATAATACTGGGAAACTTACGCTGCATATTGTAAAAATGCATTATCATGGAGATTTATGACAGTCAACCGTACTGCCATTTTACCTCATTTTACTGTTTAGTATTTATGGTTACTATGAATGTCGTTATTATGTGTAATGGCTCCATTAATGCAAGAGGATAAATGCAAGTCATGGATGAATTGCCCGTAATTGACCTCCTTTGCATACATAGAATGAAAATTGCCAACACATTTCCATCGGATAGTTGTGTAAGTGCAACTAACTAAAGCTTTCAGTGTATAATTACACAGTAATTAGATTTCTTTTCACCAAAGTGACCAAGAAGGAAAGTGACCGGAAAGATAATGTTCCACATTGACTAATTTGGGATAAGAGACACAAATTCATGTTCATTGCCTCAATACACCTCAAATTTTTCATTTGATAAGAATGTAAAAGAAAAAATATTTCTTTTGAGGTTGTAAAATTTGTATATAAGAAATGTATTTTTTACGTTTACCCATAAACATTCCCAACTAGATTACTTTAATCTTATTTTATCATTAAATATATAAACAAAATAACTTTGTTTGTGTTTTTATGAGATATTTCGAGATGCAAAAATATGTTCTCCTTAACAATATACTATTGTATTTTTGTTGTGTGCTTATGTCTCTATTTAATTTTTATAACAGTTTAAAAATTTAATTTTGATACGAAGAACACAGAATGTGGTGGCTCCAACCTTTTGAGTATGAAAGAAACATTTTCTGTTAAAAGAGAAGTATAAGAATGACTCCTACCAGGCATCTAGTCATTCATGCTTTCTAGCTCGCGCCACGGATAACGACAACTAAATTGTATATGTAATAGTATATATCAACGAATACCAAAAGTTTAGTGACAAACTTAAAAATGAGAATTTTTTAAGTAAATTTTTATTTGATAATGATGACGGTATAAAATAAACCGTGAGGAACCAAAAACTCGTCGATATATTTAGTGGTTTTGTGATCCTGTGTCATGTAACAATATTTTTTAAAATCACTGTACATATTAGCCTTATTTCATTCTTGTATCAGTAATACCAGAATTTTGAATAAGTGAATGAATTTTCAAAGTATATTGATAAATGTCTGAATTTTCAAATTATATTGATTAATTATTTTAAGTTAGGTGAATTGTATTGGATCTACTTATTTAACGTGTATCCCATAGAATATTTGTGATATGAATTTAGTTACATTTATTAACAACGCAATTAATTTGTAATGATGTTGCTTCATTATAATCTTCAAATTACATGAATTAAAAGCATGCTCGAGATCGCTTAGCGAGCATGTGCTTTAATTTCACACACACGACATCCAAGTAAAGTGTGAATTGACTACTTTTTTTTCTATTGAAATAGGAAACGCGAATGCTATTCAATTTCTGGTTGCAAACGTTGGATTACTTTGGTGGCATCCATTCCTCTCGCGCGTCCGTGTAATTGGACAGTTTGGTGATAATAAAACGCACAGAAGGGAATATGAGAATAATGATGTTCAGCGCAGCTCTGTACTGGTCACAATTAGTTTAGTTGAGCTTTTTTGTAACGAATGCAACTAGAATTCCGGTGCTTCTCTGATGTCTAATTTTGACTTTGCAAAGAAAAATGTATTTCGGAAACACATGGTCCTTTGAACTATTAGTTTATTTCCAGCTACAGCATCACATATTTTAATTAAGTACCTACGTAGTGGTAAATAAATTAATAAATGATTACAACAAAAAACAAATTATTTTAGAGAAGTAAATAAAATGAATTTTTAAAATTTCCTATCTTAATATATTTAATAGAATTGCTCAAACAACAGTTTTCTTTCTTCCACTTCCCGTTCATTAAAGGAAGGGTATTGATAAAAATATGTTACATAAACGTAAGTGACAAATAACTTCAAAGAAACGCGTTTCTTAATATGCACAACATGAGCAATGCATTGGAAAGAAAAAAATTAATATTGCTGTCCCTTTTTATAACAACTCTCGAAATGAACTGAAAAGTGTACCTTGATTTTCACAGTTAAACAGTTGACTGAAAATAAAAGCGAGGGGCACTTTTAATTCTGAAGGATTTTATACTAAATTACATGAGGTTCAGAATTATTAATTTGTAAGAATGGAGTTAGATTGTACTGAAAGTGATACTTTAATAGAAGTTTAATAATTATAATGCAGATATTACAAAATTAATATGTTTATTGAGTGTACTATTGTCAAAAATAATTGAGTATACCAAATATTATATTTACTGCAAGATAATGCTAGCTAATAATTCTCTTGCAACTTGAAAGACTCTTTCTCGCGTAGATTGCTCCGATACCAGTTTCCCTCAGCACTGTAAATGTTATCTTGTGAAAATAAGTGATAATAAGCGCCATATGACCTTTCTTTTGCAATAAATATATCAATTCATTTCTCGTGAGTATTCGCTTTGCAAGGTAAACGTCTTCAATGAATATCTAACCTACTGTCTCTATGAAAATCTCTGTATAAACATTTAATCCTAGAAATGATTTTCACCACTTCACCAAGATGTTCAAAGATCAGCAAGTCTCTTCAAATTTGTAGAATTTGTAGCATATATATTTCTTTATTTGGATTATGCGTTTCTTTTCTGTCACTCCTGTTTCGAAGTCTTCCCCTGAGAAACTGCAATTGCACTCGGTGTCTCAAAACGTGACCTGACCATGCGTCCCTTCTCTTAGTAATTTCAATCATGAAATTGGAAACATTATTTGTAATAGTACTAATTTCTTCCCTCAGTCCAAGAAATTTAATATTCTGTCTGTTGTGTGAGCCTCACAAAATGTTGATACTCCCATATTTTCCAAGGGAAAATCCTCTTCCACAAAATAGAACCCTTCCAATAAAAATCTTCTTGTTTTAAGAATTTTCGTTACCTTTTTCTTGTTTGTTATGTTATTGCCACAAAGAGTTTTATTCGATTCCCCTAACATTGACCTTCAAATATCCTCTTTCATATCTGTGAAATGATTCATATACATTTTAAATTTTCTAATTGTGTGAGTTTTCTCGCGCTTCCTGTAATTTGGTCTGTGCGAATGCATTAATGATAACAGGTCCAGTTCACATCCTTGTTTCAATACCTAATGAAGAGCAAAACATCAGTTTCTATGTTCAGCACACGTCAAACTTTTTCTTTAAAAAGAAAAAAAAACATATAGCGAATATTAGACAAAGTAGGACTGTAAAAACTTTATTGCAATAAGAAGTACTACAAGCGTTCCAATAAGGGAAAAGCAAATATACATAAGAATAATCATTCATTTAAATAATAAATAAATACATTTATTTTCACAAAAGCAGTACAAACTGCATACAACCACGTGGAGGACAATAAAACTAATTTACTATCCGGAAGCAAGCAAAGAACCAGCCCATTTTGACGAAGAGTCCTAATGCAGAGGCGGATTGAAAAATTGCAACAAA
This sequence comes from Laupala kohalensis, assembly GCA_002313205.1. NCBI lineage: Eukaryota > Metazoa > Arthropoda > Insecta > Orthoptera > Trigonidiidae > Laupala > Laupala kohalensis. Next base: position 605,727 of record NNCF01128179.1, on the reverse strand, counting down.
CTCCTAGATGAGATAAAGTTAGTTACGCGTTATAATATTAATAGAATATCAGCAAATTTATATTGCAAAATAATTTGTAACAAAATTGTTAAAAGTATTTCCCATTTCCATGATAACTCCAGAGATTTTTTACACGACGACTTGATAATACAAGTAATATGATATTGTAAATTCAATTATATCTTCATTTTTTAGATTACCGAGTACTGACGACTTTGCTACCCTGGACTTGGATATAAAATCAGTCAGTATTCTTAATATATATATCGGTAAACTAAAAACCATTTTAAACAAAAAAATCTAGAGATTATACTGTAAATTAATAGTCGTAATTTCATGTGTAGGTATGTTTTATTTTAAACTCTAATGAGGAATATTTTTATATGGAACCATTAGGAATAAAACTTTTCATATAGCTCTCGTACGAGGAAACATGAATCTTCGATTTTCCTCTCAAAATAAGCATACATATTAAGGACTGCCTTCTTTTGCGTTCATTTTTCTTTGAAAATGACGTCAACACATTTTCATACTTCATAATTTAATAGGCGACTCAAAGTCCAACCGTAGAAAACCCATACGATCTGCAAAGTTGGTATAATTCTATTTTATTACTACTACATTAGAATATAATTTCCAGTTTCAATTTTCTTACTATTTTTGTGAAATATATCGTACAGAATTAGTATGAAAAAAATTAACAAAATATTTCAAATGTAATTATTATTAAACTGATGAACTATGACAATTTTTAGATCATTTCTTTAGCATTGGGTAGTCCATTAATATATTACAGTCATAATACTTTTTATTCTTGAATATTGTTTTTGTTCCGGTAAAAATGAATGTATTAAAGAGAAATATTTATTAGCGACAGAGGAATGTTCTTGTAAGTACATCAATTTCATGCAATTGTGGAAAGCGTTTGATATATTTGCCGTGCCCTTTGTGCATTTCCGCAGGAATTATCCTGCACTGTGTGTGCGGGTGGCCGTTATCTCGCGCGGCGATCCAAGAGCAATTCGCACGACTGCCGGAAGGCGCCCCACCATCGCTCGCAGAGACAAAAGACGCTCTTTATTGCGCGTTATTGCTGTGCCGGCCGGCGCGGGTGGTCGTTTCGTCTCTTCGCCGAGACCTGATGTATACAGCAGTGGACCTTCCTCCTCCGCATCTCTAATCTTATTATTTTAGGTCTTCTGCAATGTTTATTATAGAACAAAAATATGTAATACTTTCTCGGGAGATATTATATCTCTTATCCTCTTTCATTTATTTTCTTTTTCAGATGTTGCATTCATTTGTATTTCAATATGTATAAAATACCACTCTCACGTTTAATTTACACCCATTTGTCATGAAAATAAGATTTTATCATTATCAAGATATATCTATTAGCTTCTGCATCATTTTGTCACTTCCCGTGCCTCCCACTGCTTCCTAGATGTGCGTTGCCAACCCTGCGCCGCGCCGCGCCGCGCCAGCGGGCAAGCGCCTGTCGCAGCTTGCGGATATACGAGCCCGCATACCAGTACTGTTTGGCGGGTGGAAAGCGTTCGTCTTAACAGGCGCCGGCTCCGCCACAGGGGAGGACGCACATTGACGGAGGCGGTGCGAGTCTTCTAAGTTATGGACGCAACATCGCCTGGAGCCTCACGCAACAAAATATATCCGGTATGGCGCTTCTTTTTTAGCGAGGGTTGGCTTGCAATTTTACGAGACATCAGATATTAGAAAGGAAACATTTAAAATGCACATTCGCTAACCTTAGTTTGCTGCATATTACACGTAGTATAGCTATGAACATTAATTCTTCCATTTATTGATGTTAGTTGTTTGTTTATAAACAAATGCATTTCTCAATATAATTTAATAATATTACAAGTAATTTATATACTGTCAATCAGATTCAAAATACTAGTTTAATTTGAAACAGGAGTGTTAATAATACTTAAAAATCATAATGTAATTGCCAAAGAATCAATTAAATGAGCAGATACAGCCTTTCAGTTTTAACTGAAATCCACTCATTTTTCATGCATGTCATAGTTATTTAACTTAGTGAGGTTATCTTAACTTCCTGTCTCCTTCGACACGTTTTGTATAACATTATGAACCGAAATGTTTTACTTGCTGTACTTTTGATGTCTTAGAAGTTTCGAGATGTCATATTCAAAAGAAATATATTTTTACTAAGAAATTGTTCAAATGAATCTGAATCAGTCTAAATGCATTATTATAGTAACTTCGAATACCACAGGTGTGCGCACTAAAGTTTGAGAATTAATTAACATAGAATAATGCAAGGGTATATCTTCCTTCTCGAATTACAACACAGAATTAATTTGCAAATTATGTTGAGGCTATTGAAAGGGTAAAAGAGATAGAAATACCGTCACTACTAGTAAATTGATATAATCAATTATCAGCTGTGCAATAAGAATACAACTCATAAAAAATCCAAAGAACCTAAGTAAGCAGAGAAAGAATATTGTTAAAAAAACAAAAAAAGTAATACACTTTTTCATACGTTTCGTCATAACAACTTATGAATACAGTTTTCTAGACTATATAAAAAATTGAGGATTTTTTCTTCAAATTTTATATTGTTATGAAATCACTGATATTCGTGATAATTGGGAACAATTTACAGCGTGATTGTATCTAAAGGAACAATGATACAAAATTCAAATTTCGGTTCCCACACACACACAAAAGAGCAAGGTAATTACTATTATCAATTTGCGGCTGAGATCATAATAGTAATGAAAATATGAGGAAATGACAAATCTGTTTTCGCGTATGATGCCGAAATATAACATGGACTTTTATTTTCAATATTGGTATTTCTTTCAATTTAACCGTCAGTATATTATTTTCTCCACTTAACTAAAGTCAAACACTTATATTATATTTTCATAAACTTTTACATTTTTATAGCTATAAACGTGAATATTCCACCAAAAAGGTTTATACTCGTATGTTGAACTCAAACCTAAAAATAAAAGTTTTCTATGAAAATAAGGTGCAATACTATGAGTTACTAGGTTTAAATCACTGACCTGCAGTATCAAAACTATCTTTAAAATCATATTTGCATACACTGGTCGTCTATGATACAGATCATAATAATTCCAGCTCTGACAGTAAAATTATATATTGTTGAGCAAGGTAATTCTTAATAAAATCCTTCTTAAAAATAATGCGAATATTACTCATTGCGGTGAGAACACAGTCCTGGTGCACTAAAAAACGTTTGCGGTAACAGTTCCTAAGGTACACCCTCCCACCCTGTTCAACTGAAATCAACTACTTCCCACTTTTCATTAATCCATTTATCGCCCACCTGAGAAAACTGAATCCTGCAAAATTCCTAGTAGCATCTGATTCGTGATCTTTAGTTGCCTACTTCTTCCATTATCCAAAGCCCGATATTTTTTAGAACTCACAACTTGAATTCTGTTGCGAAAATGAAAAGTTCTTGGGTTAGAATACTAACATGACTAAAAAAGGTCACAAGGCCGGTTTCGCAATAGTCACAACACTCAGTCTGTAAAATAACTGATTACACACTGCTGGCCTTCTAAGCGTTTAAATCATTTACTTCTATACTTTAGTCTTAATCAGAACATATTAATTTCAATGACTGAAAGAAATCCACGAGTAGTAATTTCTTAGAGTTCGGAAGCATAAGACATAGTTGAATAATAAAAAAATAATTCTTCAGTCAAAACAACTGCTCTTTGAAGGGAATTCTGGAACTTTTAGGGACATAAACTCACTCCACCATTTCCAAGACATGTGACTCACATCTAAACGCCCGTGGATCTCGTAGCGTAGGTGTTAGAACTAAGAGAGCCACCTCTCGACCGAACAAACCAAATTTGTGGCGACTCGTTCAATTTGTGACATAGAATAGTGCGTGAAATGAGCTATCGGCGGCTGACGCAATCGCAACGAGCGTGTTCAGTGGCTCGTTCGCTCTTTGTGCGTAGAGTGAGGTTTCCCACACCGAAAAACGGGCGAGTGACGTTGCCTCGCCTGTCCGATTGGTTTACATGCCTGCAGCATTTTGTGATTGGCCTCCGGTCTTGTGGGGGCTCCTCATGACGTAGCTTCGTGTTCACATCGAAACAGTGCAACTGGACGTTGGCGGAATGGAATGTCTGAAAATGGTTGTTTGACTTCGAATGGGATATGATCCTTTGGTAATTTTTATAAAAATTCTTTAGTGCTGTATACTTTTTTAAAATTTGTATGATACACACGAGTCTCTTCATGAACGTATTTTAGATATGACCATTCTTGTTATGTCTGACTTATTACCAATATATGTAGCAAAAGAAATTTTTTATGAGTTCCTGTATGGTGATCATCGCAATTAAGAAAATAGTACCTACAAATATATAAATATATGGGATACACATTCCAGTATAACCCCCGCTTACATTAAAATCATATTAAACAGTTTATGAAAAAATGGAACTACTAAAGGAACTTCGAGATTGTGTTCACGATTTATAATTTTCTCGGTTATATTGATAATTACGATATATAAATTATATTTTCTGAATAATCTATGGTTTATGATAATACGTACTTGTGAATTGTTTTGTTTTATTAAATACAAATTTCTTGTTATTTTGTTAATATTATTACACATATCGAACTGTTTATATACATATCTTAGGAGTGTGATGAAACGTTAAAATCTCCCATCTGTAGCGGTAGTGGTTCAATCGCTCACGAGCTACCAACCAGCCAGCAAGCTTGCACTTCCAATCAGCACGTTACGTATGGAGTCTGTGAGGGTGTAGACTCGTTCGCGAAATGGAAGCGATCTATATTATATGAAGCACAGAGTAAATATTGCTGTTTTGCAATATTGGCATCACTGATACAAAAGAGACGTTAACGTTGGTAATAGGTTTTTTTGTAGATCATTTGGTCGGACAATTTTGATCTCTGAAAACAAAAGTAATAGCAACTTACAAGGAAAATATCTCAAAATAATAGTGTTAGAAGAACGATAAACATTCTAAAATGTAAAAGAAATGTTCGGTTTGGTTTCTTTCTGAACACATATATGTTGAATGCATGATAATTGAGAAGAAAAATCCCAAAGCATCACACAGACAATCAAAAAATGTAATATAAATACCAGGTTAGTGTAAAATAAATACCAGTCTGTCAATTCCACTGACACGTGTAGCTGGACACATCGCGTCTTTCAGACATCGAGATCAAAACATCATTGAGACCTACTTCATGTGAACTCAAAAAGGAGGGAGACCTCAAGAATAGAAGATCTGCAACGATCAATTATAAAATGCTATTAAAATAAACTATCTATAAGAATTAATGAAAAATATTTGATCAATGAGGAACGTATGAAATACTGTTATAAATATGACGTAAAATTCGAAGTCAACTTTCTTTTGTGATTTAATGAGTCGTACGTACCAATTCACGTTCGTGTTACATTTGAAATATGATACGTTAAATTGTTTACGATGTAAATCATATTAAAGACACGAAATTATGCTGCAAAAATTTTGTATGACAAGCTTTGAATCTTTGCTTTCTTTCGACTAATTTTTTTCTTTTGAAAAGACAACATTGAAAAGAAGAGATTTACACATAGATTTACAGAAACGTTTCCGAGAAAGAATGAGAAAGTACCTAAGACTATATTGCAGTCGCATTATAAATAAACGAATTCTCTTTCCTATTAGGGACTGCTCCACAAAGGAGATAACCCCCATTTAAAAAGAATGTGGCTTTGGGAATGAACAGAAAACACCCTCGAGGTATTCAGAACGGTCGTTTGTTTGACTCACAGTTGGATTTTATTCTTTCACAGATGATTAAACGTTCAGTTCTCATTTCCTCGTTCGGATTGTTTTAAAATGATCTCAGCACGCTCTGTAAAGTAAACGGGAAAATAAAAAGATTCCTCTACGCCACACAGCAATGGCATGAAGTGATTCACATTAGACCAAAAAGAAGAAAAAAACAATGCCTTATCGAAAATAAATATGTTTAACAGTTTTTTGGAAGACAAAAAATATGAAGAAAAAATATTATCCTAGTATACTTTCTGTTTCTACGTGGTCCGTCAGATATGAATAAAATATGAGAACAGTTTTATTCTTTGTCTTAACAAGCATAAGTAAATATATCTTAATAATGTGTTAATAAAATCACAAATCAATAAAAAAATATCAAACTGAAAAGCATAGAAATAAATTTTGGTCAATTTCTTTTAAATTTCTAATTTTTATAAGGCAATATTAAATCAAGAAAGAAATTATCCTCTACATCAATTGTAAACATATACATCAAATCTCCAATTTTCAAAGGCATGGTTGACTTCTCAAATATGGCATTTTAACAGCAAAAAATAAGTCACAAAGCTAAGATCACCACTAACATTGAATAAATAATAAATAGTGCGTCATTAAATGCAGAACTGTTTAATGGACATTATATTTTTTAAATGTAGATGTAAAGTAAAACCTTAAAACCAGCATTTGTGTCCGCAGGACTGGAGCCGGTTCTCCTACTTATTTACCACGTACAAATCTTTGGTATCTTTCGTTTTACGTAACTGTATTCGTTCTGTGCTCAGTGCATTAACATTGATACCAGTATTCAAAATTCGTGAAATAGTAATATTTTATTGTAATGCGGCAGAGAGAAATTATTATAGTTCCTGCACAATATTTTGTCTAATACTTTTATGCGGAAATATCACATCGTAATTACACTTTAACTTAACTTATTCTTCATTTGAATGACTCTTTTGATTGAGGAAATAAAAATTCTGAGCGCGTGCATCGCCATTAAGCAGGTACTTCTCTTAACATAAAAAATGAATTAAATTGACTCATTCGTTTATTCGGAGTTGCTGCGCACAGACGGGTGTAGCAGTTAGATGGATGGAGAGAACCGTTTATTCGGTAACTGGGATGTGAAAAGAAGATATTTCTGTCGAATCTTGCAATCAAAATTTTTCAATGTATCAAAATATTTCACCAGATATATGTGTCAGCTTAATTTTAGCAGATACCGTAGGTTCAACCGCAGACAGCATAGTTCCTTTTTTTTCCTCATGTGCTGCGGTGCAAAGGAGAGCGCCTCTTACGGTGTCTGCATGAACTTAATTCGCCCCATACACACAAATGATGCCTGAATACCTTTAGCTTCACCGATTAGCAAACATGTCCTCATCACATGCACCTTACCTTCCCCACCAGTAGTTAGATGGATGAGCATGTATCCGAAATAAAGATTTTAAATACTAAAAAAGTAATAAAGAATTTAAATATTAAACAATACAAAATATTTTTTCTTAGTATCTCACAATCATCTTACTTTGGATATAACGATTTCCTTGATTCGTTGGGTGTATTCTCTATATTAAAAATGTGACAGCTTTTGGTAGGTTTTTAATGTATTTTATCTTAAGAATACAACCTTTCCTCAACAGTAAAGCAAATAAATTTACATGGATTACATAACATTCGGTTCCAAAAACATGTCCACATTTAGTAAACATAACATGCGCGTAGTTATAACAATTTCTACTATCTAAACAACATTATTACATCTGACAAAAGTCACAAATGTGTTATGTTCTTAAAATTAAGTGTTACAAATGCACCAAGAAATGTCGTATTTATTAGTATACTCCTAGAAGAAATTAATTTTTTCTTTGAAGTATATTTTGTCCATTTTCGTCTCGCTGTGAACTATCATGACGGAGGCGAGAGCGCGTGCCGTGGGACGATAATTCCTCGCTTGAATCGCAGTTGCGTGCGCACACGCCGATTTCACGTTGTTCATTACGATGTTTATCCGCGTTTGCGCCGCTAATTACTTCATGAAATATGGAATTTCAAAATTTGCATGCGTCGCTTTGACATGCGTTAGTGGTGATGGAGGCGGAACAACTTCAAAAAGGGTTGCTACTCGAGGTAACTATTATAAAATGGAAGAACAGCTGGAGCGAGACGGTAACGTAATACCAGTAGAGGGGGTATGTTTTAAAACGGACAATGACTAAGAGTGGGTGAAATATGATTTCCCACATAATTTTTCAACGCTGGCACCAGCTTGTAAATTACACCATACACCCATATATTGTTTCATTTCAATAGTCATCAGTACTGAAAAATTCCCAGTTTACACTATGGTGCATTTTCCTTCATTTTACACTCACACTCTCAACTGGTAGCGTTCTATCACATTTTTAAAAAAAACATTATTTTCCAACTCTAATGCGTATCCAAAGATAATTTTAAAATACCCCTCTCGCACAGACGAATATAATGTCAAAAGTGTTAGCGTTCATTTAGATTAAGATGAAGAGGAATCTAAGGTTATTAAATAGCAATATGGCGTGAAATAAATTTGTAATTTTTGGTTTGGTTTTTACTTATATTGTGATATTAATGCTCTATTTGAACAAAATGTTTTATTACAAAAAGGAATCAGCAAAAAATTTCGACAAATTACTTCTTTTTCTGACAGACAAATGATTTGCCCGTTCCAGTATCCAGCAGAATTTACAAATTCTTAAGGGTAACTACTTACCTGACGAAAAACACGCAAAGATTAACAGGAAATTTTTCATAGTTTCTACCTGTAATAAGTATTTTCCTTTGAAACGTGTTTCCTGCAATAAGCAGAAAAACTTAGAGAAACGTGATGTATGCCTCCGATGTTCCTTCATACTTCCTGAAATTTTTGGAGGTTTAAAAACAAGAATCGTAATCAGCATCTAAAAATACATATTAAACTTATCAAAAAGCTTTTGTAAAACATCCTTTTTAACATTTTTCCCCAATCCTTCATAACTCATCGGATTTTTTCAATTTTAAATATAGGTATTTAAAATATAAATCAAGATATTAAAACGGCATGCACTTCATTACGTGACGCTGTTTTAAAAAGTGATTAATACAATCAAAGTGTTATTAAAAAATCTTTACGGTATTGCTTTTGACACGTGGTGTAACAATTTCATTTATTCCACGTTAAAAATACAAACTCACCCCACTCTTGAAGCCTGAATGGGGTGTAGTCCCAGCAAAGGTGCAGCGCGCTTGCAGGGGAGTATCTCTAACTGTTAAAGCCTCAGGGAGGAGAGTCGTTTAAATAAAGTAATTAACAATACGAATGAACTATAAAATGTATAGCGTCAAGAGCTGATTACAGTTGGTTATTTGACAAATAATTTTTCACAATTAACTCTTTTTTAGTTTTGCGATATTTGAAAAAATGTAGATAAGAGTAGTCTGCATTTTAAATTTTAACAATCGCACTCGAATCTCCAGTGCTGAACCCTACTTGTGGTATAAGAAAACGACCACCAACGCATGCCTTTAACTCAGTGTAACATACAATGTAACGCGACACATATTACGCCGAGGTACAGTGTTTCGTGTCGTATGTGGTGGCACAGCTGATGGATTGGAGGGAGTTTTAAGGCAGGAAAAGGCGAAAAGTTTCTGCTCGAGGTGGTGTGGTGCGTGTGTAATGAATGACACAGACAAAATGCATCTCTCACCAAGTTTTTTTGAGTTTACGTTAAGGTGTTTGGCGCGTTTGAAAAAAAAATTAATGTTTTAGATTCTATTCGTAGTCGAAAATCTTTTAGTTTTTATGTCATTTCAAAAATATTAGGCCAGATTTGATATAAACTGGATGGTTTTCCATTAATTTTGACCGAAATGGTTTCTATCTTACTCAGAGTTTGGGGTGTATATCTTTTTCAAAATATAAATAACTTTTCGAAATTTTACAGAAATTAAACCTAATGTGTTTTTTTATAATAATACAAATAGTACCTATAATGAATTATATTAGTGATACTAACAAATATCATTCTAAGTTTTTTAGTTTTACAGAAAGCGTTCGTCACACTAGAAACATAATTTGAAGTAAAATGGGTAGATAAAACGTATTGAAGTTTCCCTGTTTGCACTTAAAATGAGCTTAGATACATACCACGACGAAATTTGAAAGTAGTGCTTCACAACTAGAAACACTCGAAAGTAGGTAAAAGCATAGGCAAAGGACTTGAAGAAATTTGAAATGTTATGAAATAATGTGGTTGAAGACAGTTATTAATCTATATATCTCCACAAACAACTTACGCTCTAGGTACCTTTTGCATTCTTATATTCTTCGTTCCAAATGAACTCTATATTTTTTAACTTTGGGAATTTTCGAAATAGATACAGTGGCCTTGCTTGTTTTCAATTTGCAGTGCATGAATGTGGAGAGATTTTCACTTGTTTCTTATTATCATGTTAATGTATAAGCGTGAGGTCTAAATGTAACGGGAGTTGTTTTAATGAAATGTAAATACCTGTGTGAAAACGAGCTTACGTTTTAAACCACTTATATTCACATTTAATTTGCGGATTTATCAGTTTTCAAGAATTTTGGTTTAATTAATATTTCATACGCTCTGTATTGCCATCCGTACACTGTATTTACTGTAATTCTTTGATTACTGAAATAAATTGAAAAGAAACAAAGCATTAGGAGATTACCAAGGCAGTTGTTGGGTTCTTATGATAATAATGTTTAACTTTACATTTGTGAATAATTATATTCTGTTCTCAATCGTTCTATTTGGTTTATAATGATTCCATGGTTGGGTCTTCGTAAGAGTAGTGACTTATTAAATGCGATTTGGACATTTTTAGCTGTAAACTAAAATTAAATTGTAGCAATAAAATTATATCAAAAACTGCTTGTGGTTTTACAGTAAATGTTCATTACATTCATAATTTTTCTTACTTTTTCTAACTCTTCGAATGATATTTTAAATATCAAGAATAATTTTAAAATTAAAATTGTATTCTTAACATATGTCTAAAATAAAACCTTAAAAAATTGTTATATGTACATTTATTAATAAAATTGGTTAATACTACCTTAATCTCGTGTTTCAAGTCCTGCAAATGCGTTGAAAACTTTCAAGTACACTTTGAACAATAAAACGTATACATCAATTTAAGTTTCTTATTATATTGGCTTGTGGAAATCTGTATATAACCATCAACACGAATTGGAGCATGAAATACCTCAAATGTACCTTCGATCATATCACACTTTAAATCAAGAATAAATTTGTCACTAAAATTACTTTTAACAAAACATACACTTAATTTCTCAAATGACTCAAATAATGAATTCAAATCCTGCTTTCTTCGAAACTTATACAAATGACCATTCTAGCGGCCAATTTTTACGAATTACTCGTCGTTCCATAACCTCATTCTCACACAAACACTTCTGTAGTTAAGATCCGTGTAGCATCTCGAATTTTCATTTGCAACCGTTTCCTTTTCAAAACCTTATATCTCCGAGGGTGCTGACGTTCGTTGGACAGTTTCTTCTATAAACATATACATTTCCATGTCACGGGTCAAAATACTCACAAAACCCAAAAACATGGATTAAAGGAACCTTCACAGCCTTTATATAATTTTGCTTCTACGATTCGGTCTCGTAGATTATACGTTCAGTGGATTGTCCGCCTCATGTAACGCAATTGTCACATTATTAGTAAACTTCATATTAATAAGTCATGCAAGTGAAGATTCCCGTCTATTGATTAGCAGCCAATTTTAATTGTTTTCCTGCTATTTCAATTCATCAATCTTAATCATACTTTGCATTTTAACTGCAATAACTCTTTGAAATTTCAAGTAATTTAATCGACTACTACTTTCGATTTCCATGTAACAGACATTCCAAATAATTCACTTTTACGAGTATAGATTATTATTTATTTTATGCACTCTTATAACATATTGCTTTTCTTAAATTCATTACAGCAGGTTTTTGTGTATAATACTCTAGATATTCAGTGCGAAAGTAAGTCAAATTTATTGATAATGTCACGCTAACGTAAACGTGCCCAAATGAAAGTTCAGAAAGATAATGTTGTTGCTACTTTACGTTTTATGTTACGTTGGTGTTACGAGTCTGATATAATGTTAGTGTTTATGTAAAAAACTATAATAGAAATGTCTTTTTCTCAAATTAAAATACAAGTTCCTTTCTATTAATACATAGAATTGAGTACGTAGTTTTCATAAGTATTACAAGTAAATGAATTTTGTTATTTTTGTAAGTAAAAAACGCATTTCTGCCAAGAACAGTGAATAATATTTCTTCCTAATTAAATTGTGTGAAAAAAAGTTACACTTTTTTCTAGAATTACCAATTTTCATTTCTTTCTCTTTACGCCCATTTTGTAAAAATTTCTCTTCACTTGCCCCTCTATCTCACAGTATTTAACGTCTACTAACAAGATATTCTGTAAAACATATGTTACCAAAAATTTCAGACGGAAGTGCAAAGCATACATGAAATTGAAATCGAAATACCACGGGCATTATTGCATATTACTAAACATTTTATGTCCTCGCAGTTTCCCCGTACATTTGTGAATAAGACCATTGGAGCGTACGAGGTGAATAGAATCGCTCCAGGACGGACTGACGAACGAGCGAACGAACGAAAAATCCGGCGTTGGTACCAACGACGTGGTATGCCGATTTGCCCACAGTCTCACGTTGAGGTTTATAGGGGCAGGGGTGGATAAAAGAGTGTCCGTCACGTACGCGCCGTTTAATTTTCTAGAGTCACTACCTCCTCAGCTGCATCAAGGCATTCTCGACTAACACCAACTTCCCCCCACACCCACTGCTAGCATATTCATCAACCCCAGAATGATCCTCAAATCACACATTTGTTTCTTTTAGAATTTACATGAGATCACAGACAAAATATTTGATCGTTACTCGCCATGATTATTAAATACTGAATTCACGAAAATCAATATGCAAAGTTTTTCGAATATGTACAAAAATGTCTGTAGGGGATATCAATATCCATCAATAAGTGGAGGAAAAGAAAGGGACAAAACAAAACTTAAGATTACTACATTTTGTTCTGAAATAAGTGTGGAATAAGAAAATGAATATATTCTCTTGAAATCTCTTGCTTATTGACTGACTGAATCTAAAAACAAGTCTTACTTTACTTCGAGATTTGATATAATTTTATTTTAACACTCAATGGTTACATACAAGGACAAGAATTTGTTGTTTTATCGTTTTAAAGAAATTCTCTTCGCGATTTTTTGTCAAATAAAATCTTAAAAAGTGGTTGTGACTAAATGAGTCGAATGTGCACGTATTTCCACTTGTTTCTTTTGGAATGGAGGAGGGGAAGGTTCTAAGAAATTGTTTCTGTCGTTACCTTCTATCCTCCCACTGTGCACCGCCCGCATTACCCCCCACTCCATCGTCAACAGCGTATGCACGCTGCATCAAACAATAAGCGGGGAGATTCATGGGTCCAGATTCTTCAGCGCCGTGCGAGATTCCGATCGGATCTTACAAATTCCCCGCCGCCGTCGCAGCCGATTCAATTCGCCACCACGCGCGCGTACGGGTTTCCAATCACGCCCACCAGGGGTCGGGTCGAGCGGGGACACTGCCAAACGCTGACCTCGATTTCCGCAAATTACAATGGAATTACTGCTCAGGGCTATGTGGGGGTGGTTGGGACGTGGGACGGTAAGCTGTGTATGCAAGCCTGGATGAGTTCTGGTGGAAAGGGGCAAGAGAAAAGGGGAGGGTTAGAGGGAGGAAGAAGTGGGGATGTGTGGGCTTGGAGCCAGAAATCGGAAAGATTAGCAACAATTGCGGGATGATATACATGTAGAGAGGTTTTCCCAAGGTCAGAGGAGGCTCGGTATCTAAGGGCGTTATGATATAGTATTTATCGCTGGGGCGCCAGCTGGGTCATTGGTCTGGTTTTGCGCTCCACTGGGGCCAACCCTCCGGCTGAGATTCACTCCCTCGCGAACAGAAAGCTTATATCCAGAGCAAGGAGGAGGAAATCAAGCACTGAGAAAAACACAGACAAATACATTCTCACAGAGTCGGTGTTACCTCTTAAAAGTATTCCGTATTCATCAAGAGAACGGATTTTGAAGAAGATAATTAAATTCAGTAAGCAGTGATGCACACTTTATTGATTGGTCACTAATTTTAATAGGCCAACTTATAAACTTGCATTTACATTATTTCATTCCACTTAAATAAACGTATGGTCAAGTCCTCAAGAATAACGTACTTAGTTGACCGAAATTCGAGAACATATACTCTTTTACGGGAGAAGCTCAAAATGTCCTTCTATAGATGTTCAGGGACCCAAGATTCGCGATCTATTTCCTGAACCAAGTGTACCAAAGGACAACTATTAGAAGTTCGATACATTCCTGACTGGACGTTACAGAATATCGCGGAACGTTGAAGATGTTCAATTTTATAACCAAGGTTTGCATATGATTGGGTAAAATATTCGTTTATGAATGCGACATTTGAAAATTCTTGATATTTGAAATAATGATTTTAAAACGAATTTTTATTTGTATCATATCTGAATGATAATAGCGCTTTATTGGTGAATACAGAGAGGTATCAATTTATTTTTCAAATAAATTGACGCAAGAAGTTAATCACTTTTTGTAATTACAATTCGTTAAAATAACACAGAAATCACTTTGACTATCAAATAACATACAAAAAGGAATTTTTATTGGATAATTTACAGTCATATAAGGACAATATTTGTTTTCAAATGAAATCCATTAAAGGAGAATACTACACAGACAATATTAGTTACATTATCCCTTCATGCAACGGTAGCTATTTACAATTTTATCATCGACAAAATTGCTTAGCAAATCATTGGTGTACTAGTGGCAAAGTAGTTCACGCGTGAGGCCTCGAATCCTGTTTGGGATACTAAATATTTGCTCAAGAATTATACAATTATGATTTGCCTATCATAAATATAAACTATAGAAAAAGATACATTCCCATCGGCCATTGAATCCGGACTTAGGTCTACATGGACCATATGCTCTTTAAGTAAATGTAGAAAAAAGACAAGTGTCGCAAAGAAATTGAAAATCGTTATATGTATAACTTATTAATGAGGAAGTGTGTAAAATTTGTCATTTTCGTGGCAGTGAGTATGCTTTCTAATACATACTGTTTCATATAAATCACATAATCGTAGAAAAAATGTAGATCAAATCCTTTTAAATTTTATTTCCTGATACTAATATTTTTTCATTAATTATTTTAACAGCACATGCCAATCAGAAAGCAGCATTGAACAATTTCATGTACAAAATATCTCAATTTTTCCCGTAATACTATTATGTCTGACAGTTGTCTTGTTTCTAAAAGAAACGTATTTATTAGGGGTCAATATTTCCCCCAAGTTTGTGCACTTGTAATCGAATGTTCCTTTCTATGTGAAAGATGGTACATATTATAGTAAGCAACTTTGTCATCTGTGCTTGTAAAGTCGAGTACGCAGAATCCTCAAAATTCTTTGCTGTTTTCCGTAAAAATTATTATTTCTCCACTATCAACGTGCCAGTAATAGCGTCACTGCGTGATACACGTCCAATCAACGCTAGAGTACGGTATGGTCTGATAGTTATACCTGTTTCATGTAACGCTCTCTATTATGTGATAAGTAACATTAAAATTATACAATTAAGTTTTAATATTTTCCTTTCAATAATATATCATTTTCA
>NNCF01128179.1:563000-589952 GCA_002313205.1 Laupala kohalensis | reverse complement strand
ATATATATATATATATATATATATATAACATAAAACATACAAATACAGAGTGAGCAAACCGACAAGTGACATAACTGATTATTGAGGAAAGAATTTTTGGCAAGTGTTCAGACTGCCCCAAGTACACGGACGAACGTTCAAACAAAGGGTACATGAACACATAAGTGTGTGGAAAAATAACACTAAAGTCTCTCACTTCGCCAACCACCTACCAGAAAACACATACACACACATTTAACATTGAGAAGGATTTTAATATATTAGAAATAGAAAATACATTTTGGCCCCGGATCAAATTAGAAATTTTACATATTCATAGTATTCTAAAAAACAACATATCCCTATTAAATGAACAAATCCCTGAACTTCATTCTCCTCTTATGAAACTAACCTTCAAATTCCTTCCTTCCCACCCCCAACTCTCCAAAGCGCCGCACCCTACTCCAAACAGTTAAAACCCTGAGAAATTCTTTTCGTCCTCTGCCGCCAGTTCCTGGAAAACTCTGACAGACCCCCTTTCCCCCCTACCACCTTACCAACCATCTTTCACTCACAATATAATGACTTCCGTTCGGCGCGCTCTGCAAACTTGCCAAAAATTAGTTCCTCAATAATCAGGTATGTAATTTTGTCAGTTTGCTCACTCTGTATTTGTTTTTTTTTATTCATTCTCCTTTGTTCTTTTCTTTATTTAANGCTCACTCTGTATTTGTTTTTTTTTATTCATTCTCCTTTGTTCTTTTCTTTATTTAAATAATTAATACACTTCTTTTGATACTGTTTTCACATATCAATTATTGTATGCTTTCATATTATGGTTTTATGTTTTTGTTTTCAATTATTGGTATGTGTATATATAATTTGCAGTGTATGTTACTGACGATGGTTGCTGTGTAGCCGTAGAAGCTTTTTAACATTAAAACTATGAGCAACATACAAACGACATTTAATTGATCATTCTAAAAATATATATTTATTTTGTAATGAACAAATCCACATCTTATATAATTGTACAGAGAATAAAAATTCAATTACCAAACGTTAAACCTCCAATCTTTAGGAATACCATTTAATTTAACCTTTATTGCAAAAACGGTCGCGGAAAGTAATTAAATTAGATTATGCTTCGAAGTATCTTTCAACCAAAAATAACCATGTTGTAATATATTACATTCCGCAAAGTTATTTGAAGGAATAAAACCTTAAATAATATCTATTGAAAATTTTTTAAAATTTCATTTACAGTTCTTAACTCACTGTAAAGATGGAGAAATGTGTTATAACACATTTGAGGCTATATCCTTCACAAATAATCAAAGGATAGGAATATGTCTTACTTTGACCAAAATATATCGCGTTCATTTGCAGTTTTCCCATCAAAAAGTATGTAATGGAAGCTCGTTTACTTCTTGAAGCAAATCAGAAATGAATACAATAAAATATAACAACATACTTTTATGTTCCGAAAGAAAACAAATGTTAGCTAAATTACTGTCATAAATATTTACATGATTTTATGAATATTTTAACCCTAGGCAAAGAACGTTGATTTGGCGACCATTCCTTCATTATGGATCAAACACGTATTGATGAGAGGTCGTATTCTCCAGTTCAATGCCACTTTTGTACTCCTGCTGCTCTCTAACCTCATATCTGCTCTTCGCTTGTCCCAGATACCGCCTTTGTCCGCTGCTTTCCAGAAGGAAATTTAATACACCTTTCCCAGATTATGCTTTAGAAGAAGGAGTGAACGGAACCAACGTCGCTTTATAGGTTTACTTTCGTACCACAAATAGAATTCCCTTATCAGTAACACGCGAATCAAATCCATAATAACGGTTATTATACTAATAAGTAAATAGAATATGCAATGGTATGGAATACGTTCCTAGTGATAATTTTCTAATAAATCTTCAATGTTCTTTTTTCAAACCATTATGCCACGTAAGACTGATGATCATGAAAAAAACCTTCTTTATAACCAGCCTTTTATATAAAAATTGCCGTACCAAAAAGTAAAGAAATCTATAAAATTGAAAATTATAAAGTATAACTACAAAAAGTCCCTTTTCTTGGTTACATATTTCAAATGCAAGTACTTAGAAGATACATAAACGTAGATATTATTAAAATACGATATATACATTTTAAAAGTTGGAGTTTTTTTGTTGAGAAAATTTAAAGTGGTATTAAAGCGGTGACGCATGACGTCTCAAGCTTTTACAATTCATGTTTCATTTTTAATAATATATTGATTTATGTATCTTCTAAGTACTTGCACCTATAATGACTGACCGAAGAAGAGACATTCTTATAGTGATAAGTTTTTGATTTTTAATTTTAGAGAAACTTGCTTTTTTCTTTTATGTCCCTATTTATTTTAGCGACCCATAAAACTATAATATTACCACGAATATCTGTCATTTTTAATAATCTTTACATGCCATTACGAGTCAAAATTTCATCTTGATCAGTTGGGGGGAACCAGTTTAAAATTCAGTTGCAATATTCTGCTCAAACATACTATCAGATGAAGTTCAAAAAAAAAAAAAAAGCGTGTAAAATGGCCAATTTTCATATGAGTTGCTTATTTAATACATTAGATGTGTTCCTATACATTTGCTCTAGTTCCAGACTTAGGACAACGATATTATCTCTATTCACTACTGGCATAGATCGAGTCTCGAAAAGCTGACGTTTTCATCAAGTATTTTTGATAGTAGTTGATTAAAATAAATTATCGGAACGTTATTGAAAGATTTTCAATTAACATAAGTTAGTTGTACTTATTTTCCTAATGAAACTAAAACTTGCGCAAATTTGTTTTTTACATTAATTTTCATGACAACTGAAATTATAAAACATTGTATACATAAATGTAAAATATATATTTAATATCAATTCTATTGCCACATCACGCTAGTAGAAATATAGTTAGAATACTCGGGTGAGTAAGGAGTCGCACTACGAACGGATGCATTACGGGTACGCTGGGACGTTACACCAATAAAAGAACGTAATTTCACGAATTGTGGGACACATTAATATCCTTAGACATGATTCATATCTGATAACCAGGACATATGATTTAGGAGAAGAATACCAGATAGATATGACATTGACAATGTGAAATTTGCTGCCAAAAGTTATAGGCATGAAGAATGGAATTTGAAATGTACTCATTTAAATGAACTGAAATTCTCTCACAGTATTTCCTTGACAAAATAATGAATCTGGCAAGATAACAAGAACCTGAAAAAAAACAATAAAATGTCCTTATGTCTTCTTTTTCTTTGTTCGAAGTAGTACTCGTCTCGTCTTTTTTAATTAAAGTGCTCGTTACTCACGAAACACGTTTATTTTGCAGCGCAGCGACGTTCAGTGCGCCTCACCTGGTTCGAGTTTACCACGACTCGAGAGTGAGTCAGCATAGCAAGCACGTAGGTCACATTACGTAAGGAGATTACCTTAAATAGCTCGATCGTCGTGAATCGCCTAGTCAACAGCTGGTCTGCTCTTTTAAATTTCAATGGAATAAATACAACGCTTCGCAGTACATTGACCCCCATTCACACCTTCATTCTTTTCGTAATATTCTTAAACAAGATATTTTTTACACATTTATTCCAGCACACTTAAACGATTCGAAATATAATTACAATGAAATTTATTCATTTCATTTTGAATTAATACTATCTACATATAAACACAAATTTATCACACACATTGGCGAGCCCTAAAACCCCATTTCAAAAAAATCACATACATAACCTAATAGATCAGATTATTTAAGTATTGAATGAGTTTAAGTAAACAATGTCTAACATTTCAATCCACGAATTCTGTGTAACACGAACAACTAACTTAATTGTGAATTACTTAGCTTTAAATACAATTAGCAAAAAAAATATTTATTTAAAGCTATTACGATGCAATATAATTATAATAACAATGTGCTTCTTGAAACAGATTCAATACACACAATTATGTGAAGTAGTTTCTGGTTTAGAAATTCCTGAAACGTTACACAATTATTTCAAATGTCCGCTAACAATTATGAGAGCGTAAATTAATGAAATACTCTGTGTTTAAACCACTGTACATGTTGCTTGACGTGACAATCTAAGTAGAGTGCACTACTCTTAAATTTGTCAAATTAAGTAGATAACATATATGTTATCAACGACTTAAGTGTTCTAGAATCCTGAGATAGATAACTCTGAAACTTTCGCAACGAGTTTGAGTTGGAACGCAGTATACTTACTTCTCCTCCCTCAGCATGTTCTCTCGCCAGCATGTCACAGAATCAAGTATCGTTTGCAATTCTCGCAAAAGCTTCCAACTTCACCTCGGGGTTTTTCTCTCTTAGATCAGGGTTTACATATCCCCTCTCGCACTAGATGCTTTAGTGAAGTAGAATGGCGCACGCGCACAGGCATGACAATCACTACGGATGAGTATCAATATTTAACGAGTCGATACACAAAAACTCGAAATCGGTACAATATCATCATATAGGATAGAAATTATCTGAATCAGTGCTTCGCCTATCAACGACACCATCCACGCAGTACCCACCCCATCGCCAAATCCTTCTCCCGCAGTGCGCTCACCCGTTGCATTACATTGGTGCCGTGCCGCACCTCGCATGTGTAGACGCCGTTAAGCGCAGACCCTCGTAAACGCACCGGATGTTCTCTGTCGCCCTCCCACGTCTTCTTCCTCAACTGCGCCTCCTCAGTCGCAGGCACTCTCCGTCTACAGCAGCACGGTCGCAGCGTTGCCAACCTCACGGATTTCACTTGCATACTACTATTCTGTAGTTCTCCTGAAATTTCACTTTACGTTCTACTTACCTGACTCATCAATCTCCTGATACATACTCATAAAAATATACTCAGGTATTAGACTTCTGTTCAGTATTAAATTCACCATTTAATACTAAATTCTAATCATAATGTTTCAAAAACACTCTAGTGACAAGAAACTGAACATATTGAAAATAGACAAAAAGTGATTTTATTTTCAAATTTTGTAGAACCTGTCATTTTTATATAAATAAATAAATAAAAGAAGAATGCAGAACTTTAAATTATTTAATACGTCAAATCACAGTGTGAAATTCCATGTCATCACAAGTGGTTACTAACTCGTGAAATCTTCTGGCCACTCAGTTTTGAAATACAGATATGAAATGAGTGAAATAGAATGAAATATCATTGAAAACTATTGAAATTATTTAAAAAAAACGTGAAATGAAGAGACTTCATAATTCTGAAATACTAATGAAATGTTGTGAAATACTAGTAAAATAAGTTCATTTTGAAGTCTTCTAATCACTCTAACCACCTTGCACCATCATCTACACCAAACGACGAGCATGCAACATAGCTGGAAGTGAGAAGCAAAAGTGTCAGCTAAATTTTCCTGTGAATAAACCATAAATACTAAAATTCGTATGCTATGATTATCAAATATTAAAATATGGATTCCTGGAACAGGAATAAAAATTGGAATAAGTTGGGTTTTAAATTTGATCAAAATTCTAAGTTCAAATTTCATCATTTAAAAAATTCATTAGTATGTATTTCGATTGTTTATTATATGTTTTATTAACATTAAAAAATAACGACTGAAGCTTCCAACCATTTGGATCTTGGATTTGTTATTGTGCGTCCTGGCCACAGTTGTTGGTTCGCATAAGAGAGTGTCTGGTAAAAAAAGAACGCCATTTTGGTCACAGCGTTTCACGACGAACATATATGGTTATACATATTTCCACCGTGTACCAAAAAAGATTTTTTCATGACATTTTGGTTAATCTATACGAGTTGAATAAAAAATGTACAGCGACAAAAATGCAAACAACAATTTTTTAGCACAAAATAACAACTTTCTCGGTAAAGAATGACAATCTAGTAGCGAAGCACAGATGATATACAAAAGAATTAAACGCAGAACCAATAAACATTTAATATTTATGACATTTCCACAATAGAGTATTGATGATCTGAATATTTATTGTCAAGATAAAATTAAAATTACAGTATGTAATGTTAAAAATTCTTGAGTAGTTCACTTTCGCAATTACTAGACTTTATATTACAATTAAAATTTCATAAACGGGTGAGTAGGTTGTATTTCAGCTTACAACAATATTTTTCTCCCAAAGCTGAAGCTAATGTCAGTGCCCGAGATATGGCGTTCTAAGGAACATACATAATGCATAAATCCCGCTAAAACATTCCAGTAAAGAAATGGTCTAGTCCGAGTTGCGAGAAGGTTAACCGTAAAAAGTAGTGAGATTTACAGTGAGCGAATACATGTGTGGTCAACATTTTATCACATTTATCGTATTTGAAGCATAATCATTATTAGCCATACCTTACAGTTGGAACTCAAAAAGGAATATATTCCAGATTATGTGTATTATTATATTATAATTTCTCAAAAACTATTTCATTAATTTCCCCCTTCTTCTCTTCCATGTCATTATTAATCTAATATCCTATTTCTGTCCACATTTCCGTCCCTTATGAACGCTCCTTTTGCTTTTCCTTCCCACAGTTTCCGCATTAAAACGTCCCTCTTTGAACATTTGGAAATGTCACGTTTCTTACTGCTTCCGTCAAGCGTAGCGATACAGTATTATTTTACTTCTTTCACCAGTCACTTTTATACTTCGAACGGTTTCCTTAATAAAAGGTGTCGAATTGAACAGTTTACATTTGTTCTTGATCTGAAATAGTCCGTTCTCTCCTAAGTACCAGAATTGTAGAGTAAAAATGTATTTCTATTTACATTTTCTCATATACAATTGAAACCTACGAACTTACTTGTAGCTTCAAGTTAAACAAGGAATCAAATTCCTGGTGTGAATTCATTATAATGTTTCTAGGCATATATTTTCTCGTGCCTTGTTATACAATCCACAACGATAAATTGCGAAGGACGACTCGCGAACTTCTTGTATTACATCATAAAGTATAACTTGATTCTTGTTAACGTAAAAAATTCAAGAAAAGGATGTCAACATGACAATATTTTGTGATTGTTTGCAAAGATGACACTCCATTCTTCATAGAGAATATTAACATTTATGCAGACGAAATCAATCAACAAACAACTTATACACATTCTTACAATGAGAAAGCATTTAAAGATAAACTACATGATTTTATGTACACAAATTTTTTCACACTTAACTGTCAGTCACAAACCTAAGATCAAGTGTTTTATATCTTTACTGGGGAAAGGAATAGCCACTTACAATCTGAGCTACGCTACGAAGCATTCTTTATCTTTAATCAGGCGCCAAGTAAATTCAATCTCACTTTACAAATTAGATTCCTTTTGAAACTCGACTCACTGTTTGGGAAAATTGCTAGAAGATTAAAAGAACTCGTACAAGTTAATCAGATTTTAAGAAAGATGCACCTTGACAAATGGAGCAGTAGCACGAGATTAATTGACAAGAATCAATACATTCAGGAGAACCTTATAGTGTGTGAGAAGAAATATATATTAAACAATATACGTTCATGACACCAATGAAGAGCCTTACCCTCTTACAGATTATGGCTTATATTTCCTTGAATTCGATTATATTAGTTTTACTATATATTAGGAGTCTATTAGTTTATTCCTTATCAATAACTTACTTTAAATGCAAATCACATTTAGGGATTGTTATATTGGAGCCAAACTGATAGTTGCATTTTGGGCAATTTTATTTTATTAGGACAAATACTCTTCCTCTTATTTACTTGAGTTTATATTACGTATACAAAAAGGAAGATATATTTTACTTTTTAAGTGATTTTGAGCAAAAAATTATATCTGATTCAAAATTGAGTGTTATATTATAAAACATTTTGTTCGCACATACACATTGTCACAACGTGAAAATATTTTTTTTTTTTTAATTTCATGTTCGAAAATGTTGGAGTTTATATCAGTCTATTATTTTGATACGAAAGGAACCTAAAGAGAATTTCAATGACCTCCCTTCATTAATTCAGTCAACCCATGACCAATACTGTGGAAATAAGTTCTTGTGCATTAAACTCTTTGTAAATAACTCACATGAATGCATTTTCTTACACATCGAAATTCCCATTTTAAAGACATACAGGAGGGAAACTTAATTATACTTCAGAGCACTTCACAAAAGCGAATTTTAAAAGCGAAGTCGGACTATTGAGAGCAAAGACTCGTTTGCACTCCATTTTGTACTTTATTTTCAAAGGCAACACCACGTAAGTAGATTACGACCAGTTTCCTTTCAATGGAGCACTCCCCTCCGCCCCCGTGTGCAACACGAAATTTCAGGGCCTTGCACTAATGGGTGCGGGGCGCTTAACAACGCCGCTCTGTTGTCACAGGAGCCCAAAGCAAACAGAGCAACGCGCCACGCACAAACAGATGCGCGCGCAATTCGGACACATGAGCATCGAAGCGCGTTCCAGTGCCGGAAGCGTTAAGGGCTGATGAAGGAATGGTTGGGTTGAACGAATGGTCCGCTGATGTCTCAATTGGACAAAATGACTCAGCTGATAGGAACGGCGATGAGGAAGACCTTTGAGCGGATGTCGATTCAATGACACCTAAATATTCGAAGTCCGAATGCTGCGAGTGGCATGGGGATTCGTAAATTTGATTCGTCCCTCAAATCATTCACGTTTTGTCCTTTCCGCTATGACTTGACCCTTAGTCTCAGCAAGTTGCAGTGGAAGATGATCAATCATCATGACCAAATACAGTGAGTATAAACGTTCACTATTGCCAATATTTGATCCAAATCAATTCTAACCACACTCAAGGAAGAGTAAGGATGAAAAGGGAAGTAAACAACAGATATTTTTATTAGTGAGCACCACACAGAATATAAATTACGTCTACTTATATAAACAAATAAACTGCACATATATAAGTAAAAAGAACACCCAAGTAACTAACTGCATTGTAGATGAGATAAAAGAGGATTCGCATTTCGGAAATATAGAACCATATTCTTTACAATCTCATTTCATACAGAAGCTGATATTTGAGTAAACCTAAAAAATGAAAATTATACACGGTAAAGGCTACTCGACAGTCGAATCTTGTGTTAAATCACCATCATCCACAGCATTCACGGGCAATTATCTTCGACCGAACTCTATGGTATAATTAAAAATTTAATATATAAATATTACGTACAGTAGCCAATTCACAGTTCGTGAAAGGAAATATGGACGTTTTTGTAATAGTGATATTTTTATTTGTTAATTCATTTTAGTGAAGAATTGTGTTACCGTTCAGTCTGTCAAATCATAACGCGACCAGATAGTATATGGGTTTCATGAATGTATTGGCTTCAACAGTCTGCAAAAATTTTACATTGGCATTCGGAAATATTTTTTATCAGAGATACTAACTTGCTAGAAAAATATCTGCTCCAACTCTTTTAAGTTTCCACTTATGGCATTTTCTATTGACTGTTCTGAGTGTGCATTGGTGCAGTTCTATGCCGGAGATCTACTGTTACTTCCCGGGACCGATACGTGAGCCAGAGGGCACCCTCACTCTGTTACCCCACAGGCCCAGGTACCTTAGCTGCCAGTTGGTGCTATTTGCTCCTGGGTCCCCTACCCGCACAGAATGGGCTACAGGAGGGGAGTCGGAGATTGCCCTGTCCCGAAGGATTGGACCTACCAGTCTGCGCACTGGTAGACGAGGAGACGTCTAGCTGTCGCCTCCCTACTACTATATGCTCTAACAGAAGCCTAGCAGCAGAAGTCTACCACTTCTTGTAATCCCCAGCGTCCGATCCTTTACCGGAGTTGGAGGCCCGAGATTGGGTACGGGGTATGCTGGGGCATCGGCCGTTCGTCCAGTGGTCCACCGAACGGTTTCTCATTCGATCCAGAGACACCACAAGGTCGACCCTTCACTCACTGAGCTGTGCCGAGGGCAAGCCCTCTCCCTATGTTTCGGCATCCTGTCAGGATCCTCGAGCGATTGATGGGTAACGGTCGAGGCGCACTTTGTTTGCCTCTACCACCTATCCGGGACATCCGTCCCTTTTGCCCAGCGGTATATAGGATCAGGGCGGGGTACGTGTCCCGGTAAGTGCCCTCAAGATGGTGAAACACAGTGCACCCCCCACTATTAAAAAGGTTTCCTTCTCAACGGCGGGACCGTCGAGGACCCTTGCGGGGTTCTCTGATCATATTAGACAGGTTTTCCCGTCAGAGTGGGTTTTCCCGACGAATAACCACCGATGCCCCTTACGGAACATCTCCTCCCCCCCTTCCCCCTCGGTCCGATCCGTTGCCCGCTGGTGGTCAGGATTGGGTACGGGACTCGACGAGACCATTTGCATTGGAGTACCCCGAACGCAAAAATGGTGTACAATTTGAAGAAGTTCCACCAGTGTGACATGTGGTTATTTCTTTTGTCCATCAACGCGCACTCGCAGTAAACTGAGAGAAACCCGACTGACTCTCCGAGTTCTTTTTTTTTCTTTTTTCGTTAGAGAGCCTGCACTGCCAATTGAGGTTTGGTTAGCCTGAGGATAACGTATCCATGACGGCATAATGAATTTGTTGCTAATATAACTTTTCGTGGGCACTACAAGGCACAATATCAATCACGAGACCACATGTCATTATATTGCTCTGAAACAAGGTGGTCGTGCAGAGTCGTTCAGGAAAGATGTTCTATTTACATGGTACGTACTATACTCCGGCAGTGGAGACACTCGCGAGGAGCAAAGACGTTTTTATCTGGTTTTAATAGTTTTGTCTTGGTTTTGGGAACCAAGTGTAGTAAACAGAAAACACCACTAAATATATTAGTCTTTTAAAAAGATAAATTAAATGCAGTCGACTTAGTTGATTATAGTTGAGGATATACGTGGTATATGAAGTTAATAGGACAAATAGCTCTCCGTCAATTGCTGGCATCACGAGAGTAGTGGCATAGATTCGTAAGAGGAAGCAATTTCAGTGTCACACAGAGGGAGAGTCCCATTAAGCTT
The DNA here is from genome assembly GCA_002313205.1 of Laupala kohalensis. Taxonomy (NCBI): domain Eukaryota; kingdom Metazoa; phylum Arthropoda; class Insecta; order Orthoptera; family Trigonidiidae; genus Laupala; species Laupala kohalensis. The sequence continues at coordinate 578,929 of NNCF01128179.1, read as the reverse complement.
TTCACAGTCGTACTGGGTGCTGCTCTGCTGCTCTACACGCACCTGATTGCAACACCTAATGAACTACCTGCCACGGAACGGTCGCTCCCCTTCATCATCCAAGTTCTTTTACCTTAATTCCCATGGAGTTTAGAGGGTCAATAGAGAAACCACACGCTCATTCATCCGATTTGTACTTCTTTGTTTTGATCAGGCGTGAATAACCTATGTATTATCATTAAGATATAACATTGCATGAATTCATATTATGCACAGACGTTCAAGACATTTAGATGCGGAGGGATGTATTTGTATTGAGAATACAGAGTTCCACATCCCTCTAAACATCTTCCAAGATAATCAAGCACTTTTTGAAATGTTAAATTCACAAATATAAAAACTAGTTATGAAAACCGTTATATATTTCGTTTTTAATTTTGAAAGAGGTTAAAATATCTCAATTTGTTAATTATCAAATTATATATTAAGAATTCGGAAGATTGAGTGCAATTTAAGAGAAGCACATACTGAAGAAGACAACCATAAGGATTTATCATTAACTGTGTATAATGTGACCTTAAAATGTTCCATTATAGAGAATTGTTCGCTTTTGAAATGTTAAAGTTAAGTATAGAATAAAACAACGGTGGGTGAAAAAGTGCCCCTATATAGAAATGTATGGTGTTGAGAAGTATCCATTAAGATAACATTCACTGTAAATGAAAATAAAATATTTTATTAAACATGTGGAAATAAACTATAATATTAATCTCTAAAATAGCATATCGCACAAAAATATTCCCATTTCATGTCTTAAAACAAACTTCAGGTACCAGTTTTGAATTTTTCTTTGCCTGAATCTATTGGAGCTAGAATCCGATGGATTCGGATGGGAATTGGAAATGACCTTTTGAAACTGTCGGGAGGTATTTAAATGTTTTATTGTAGTTTACCGGTAATTTTCGTATGGTATTCACACAAGAAATAAATGAATAATTGAACACGTTTTAATGCTGCCTTACCATCATCTATCTGAGAAGTAACACACATTCAGAACCTTTTTAATGACGATAAAGAATAAGAATGGCGATGGAGTGGACATCCCTGATGACGTCAACATCCCACGACTCCGAAGCCCTCGTGTTCGCTCTATTGCACTCGTGATTGCCCCCTTCACTGCAGGCGGCGCTGGATTCATCTGGACGCAGCAGCACCACCCGTAACCGGACGGCGTGCGATAAATTAGGAGACGATGTATCAGTCAATTACGAGAAGCGGTGCGCTTTGTCGTTTGAAACGGTGGTGACCAGAGTCGCAAGCGTGTTCACGCTTCACCAAGCCTCTGTCAAGCGATTCCTCTGGCGGGAGGCGGACGGACAGCTATGCTCACCTCTGTGCTCCACAAAACTAACCACCGCTGTGTTGTTGTACGACGCCGCACCGCTCAGGGGCGTGGTGGATTCCGTCCGAGGTGCGGAGGAGAAGGTTTCCTAATTCCTTCTCCCAAATGTTGTGGTTAGGTGGAAGAGCAGATGTGCTGACCTGAACGTCTTCCCATCATAAAATAAGATGAAAAAGTATTAATCCCAATAGACACCGTAATCTTTCACAGTGTGATGTTTCAAACTATTAGTAACATACAGAAATCTTTTAATTTTCTGTTAACCTCACCGCCAGGTATCATGTTCAATGAAAATGGGATACGGGACCGAGATTCGAACTCTGGAATGGGAATGGGAGGGNTTCCCCTCCCATTCCCATTCCAGAGTTCGAATCTCGGTCCCGTATCCCATTTTCATTGAACATGATACCTGGCGGTGAGGTTAACAGAAAATTAAAAGATTTCTGTATGTTACTAATAGTTTGAAACATCACACTGTGAAAGATTACGGTGTCTATTGGGATTAATACTTTTTCATCTTATTTTATGATGGGAAGACGTTCAGGTCAGCACATCTGCTCTTCCATCTAACCACAACATTTGGGAGTTGGAATTAGGAAACATATATTCTAAGTTATCGCTGAATGTAAGGGACTGAACCGACATTGGTCTGAAGTAGTTTAGGGAAACCCACACTTAAAACCACTTCCAGTTCGACTGAGTGGGGAATTCAACCCACATTCTTCCGCTGTGAAGTATATAAGGGAAGAAGATATTACCACAACGCCGAGCTCGTCGGTCCTTAAACCCATATTACAATCAATTATTTCGTAAGAAGTGTTTAGAAATTCTCTTTCAAAATAACATGTTACATAACTATAAATATGATAATTATTTCATTGAGTAGTTATGTAACTAAGCCTATAAAAACATTTTTTCATGAACAGGAATTATAAAGCTTAATATTTTTTTCAACATGTTATTCGTTCACCATATTCGTGTCTAACTCGTTCTCGAATTGTCTGACTCGAAGTACCACACAAAGGTTCAAGACAGCCTGATTCTACATTTCCACATAAAGACAAACACATTAGTCTTTATGCACTTGATTATTTCTACGTTTTACTCTGATTTCCCCTTGGTTGGCTGAAGTAAATACGGTGACACATGTTTTGAGAATTTTTATAGCATGCCCCTTTACAACTGACGCCACCCACAAATATCGACCGATGCACAGTGATGTATCATGAAAATGACAGGATAAAATGAGAGATTATATCACTCATACAATGAGCCACACCCAATCGGAAATCAAAACATCGACCTTTAGTATAGGTGCTCAACCACCAACATAGGTTTTGTTGATTAATATTAAGTTGAATATCACGAATGCTTCGTTTTTTGTAATAATTTCACTGCAGTACTGAAGCGGTAAGGAATCGTTCTCATCTTATTCGAAGTGGAAGATTTTTTGATAGTAAACCATTTTAGCTGCAGATCCCTCGCTTCATAAATTCGGTCCTTTATTTTCGACCACTCACTATCTCTCCTGCCTAATTCCTCCATACATAGTTATCTTGACTAATAATTAGAAAGAGAAAATATTAGTTTTGAAAATACTGTCATCTGCGTTGCTAAATTAGTTATAAATAAAATTGACACACAACATAACGCGTTATTCATATTTCCTGGTATTTTGGGGTGGGGAAATATATTAATGAAATTGTAAAAAAACGCCCAGGTACTGTATAAATAGTTGTGTAATAGAAAGTAGATACCTTCCTCTTGAAGCATATATCGCCGTAGCACTCAACGCTTTTGCGATGTCGGTCGGTGCTTAAGAGAGCCCATTTCGTTGCGTTCGATATGCACCTCTCTCCATATCTCTCTCCTTTCCTCGTCCTCCTCCTCCACCTCCTTCTCCTAAGTAGCAGTACTGCAACGGCGGCGTCTTGCTGATGTGTACTCACCCCAGCCATAGGCTTTTATTTTCCCTACAAACATCTCACGGCAAATAGCATTTCGAAGGGCAGCTGTATTTTCCTGCGTGCAGAAGGTCAGACACGAGGCAGATATTCATCCTCGGAAGACGCTTTCCTGTGAGGCTGATGACCCTAAAGTACGGAAATAATATTATAAAATATGGTTATTTCGCAATTCTTTAAATGATCGTGATTTCATTAACGAGTGATATCAATTTGTATACCAGACCGGGACTTGTTGACATAAAGAGTACTTTGACATTCAGGTTATCTTTCTTACCACTAAAGCGGTACCGACATCACGAATGCTCAATTAGGTCATAGCAGTGCACTTTCTACCACTGATTCACTCGGATACACAGCGCACGTACTTTTGTGTGAAGGCTCGTATATTTTTTAGTTTTTCATTTGTGAGTATATTTTCTCAAGATACATTTTTTTTTGGCAATATCATATATTGAGTGTTATCCAATTTTTTGTTGTAACAGTTTTCAAACAGCGGCCATCCATAAAATTCATTCTCTTTCACGAGGGAAGNTAACAGTTTTCAAACAGCGGCCATCCATAAAATTCATTCTCTTTCACGAGGGAAGGGATCCCATTTGGCCTTACGTTGATGTACTGTAAATCACAGGGCGAGTGGGGGTCACAAAAGCTTGTACATTTACGGAGATTCATATTATTATATTGACATTTCAAAATCACGAAAATTACCATAGTCAAATATAAATATAAATATAAGAAATGTTTAAACACAGAAAATTACTATTGCAATGTTTCTTCTAAAATAATGTTTTAATATATAAATATTTCAAAAAATATAGTATAGTATCTTAATTTTTTTTATCAAAACAACGGAGTACTTGATAAATTTGAGACGTTTATTGACGGAGGAGNACAGCCTTTGTGATATGTAACGAATGGGGTAAAAAATTGGGGTAAATGGGGTAAAAAATTGCTCATTTTGGCGAACGAATTTTATGGACGACCCCACAGTAATTCATGTTTGATAATATTTTATTTCTGCTACGTGGAAGATTGAGTTGCCATACTAATTTCAAACCGCTGACTTAGTGAATGTAATAACCGAAGTCGCCACTAGGACACTTTTCTTCAACTCTGATACTAGACTTGTGAAACAATGTATCAGATTTAAACATAGCCTACGTCTCATTTTTTTCACGGTATTTTTTTTTCACCTACGTTTCCTTTTTTTAAATGAAGGTGTGTTTCAAGGGATATGAAACATGAAACATTTTTAAAAACTAATTTTACGTGTTATTCAGAATACGATATTAGTAATATTAGTGTGAGAAAAACGAATATAAAAATCATATTAAAAGTTAAAAAACGCGTTCTATTATTTGCCAACATCAATATTTCGAGGGTCTTAACTTCATACTTTGATGAATTTGTTTCACATATGTATTATCCATAATTTGTGTAATAGACGAACTAGCAATTTTCGTGAGATAGAAAATCGACGTTCGGTAACTTATTTGAGTTCTTTACTAAGGAAATACCTTATTTTGACTTTAATTTCTGCTATCATTCAATGCGAGTACAAGAAATAATGAAAGCTATTTATGACTTGAGAGATTACTCACTCTACACATCAAAATTAAATTACGCATTTCATGATGAAAATACTATACATGTTCCTATTCCCCCGCCTTGAAGTATTACATTAGTGCAATCTCATATTATTATGAAACATTATCTCTCAATTGAAAATAAAATAAATTAATTATGTTGGGAAAGCGATAAGGAAATGTTTTAAATGAAGAAAACTTCACTCCACTGAATACGAGTATATAACTAGAGTTGGTAGGAGATCCTTTTCACCCTCACCAAACTCGAACAAATTGAAAATAATTCAGTTGTAGTAGAACTAACGAAGGTTTGGGAAAATTTCAGGACCATTTGTTCGAATTACGAGCATGAGAGACGAATTTATTAACTTGCTAAGAAAAATACTAGTAAAATCTCTCTCCCGAAAACATCCCGTAATTTCCAAGCAACAGTGCCTCGATATCATTGAATAGTAATAGTTTTACTTTGCAGAAAATGTGAGTTAGTTAGAAAATAACGGTATAGTGTATCGGATAGGAAGCCAGCGCTTACAACTGGAGGTCTTGGTGTTCATCCCATTCCCGTCTCCATGTTCGTTTAATAAAACATTATTAATAAATGCAAATTTTTAATAGAAATTCATGCTTTTCGTTTTATTATAGATGTTTTCTTTAGCATTGTCAGTTACAAAATCTGTTCAAAAAGATGTCGCCTTATCGTTAAACTATCTCGTTGTTAAATACGTCAGAATATTTTCCCCCTTTTATATGATCGAACTGACTTTATCTTAAGAGTTCTCAAAATATACGTAATCACATAGAATTATATCGAATACGTGATAAAATTGTTTGGAATACGTCATCAATTCATGCCGAAGAAAAAATCCCATACAACATTTTGGTGGAAAAAAATTGAAAAACATTTGGAATATTTTCATGTGACTTAAGAACAGTTAGATATTTTCAGAACTCGATTGTAGCAAAAAAGTGTCTCAAAAACCATCTCAATATTTCCTATCACCGACGCTACACTAAGAAGATTCTAGAACTGTTAAATATGGAAAGAATTGTAATATATATGTATTTAAAATTTCTAGAAAAGAAGTCTGCTGCTTCTTGAATTATTCTCCTCAATTCTTCTTAATCGTCATATGTTTCGCTTCGTCTTGTTATAACTTATCACGCCTTTCTCGTAAACGTGGTGGTCAACAATTATCCTGCTGTAAAGTTAGGGAATAGTCTTAAATATAAACGGTACTAGATTTCCATAAACTGCAAGACTTAAACGTTTCAGCCATCTCGCACAGTAGTAGAAGATTCAATCAATACGGGATGAGAAAAGAATAACAAAAAATATATATATTATCACGCTTATGATCAAAGCCTGTGCGCTTCTATTTTCCTTCCTCTCCTTTCGATGCTCACTTGTTCCGCCATGGCGATGTACTCAGCGCCGGAAAAGCACTCCGCAGAAATCCCGAGATACTCTTTCGTCACCGGAAGCTCATTTCCGCATTTCGCTCTTCATTTGTTCGCGAAGCAAGGCGAGAAGCGCCTGCCGCGCCGCCGAAAAGTGGATCTTGCGTCGCGCTCCGAACTTGCGTGACAGTAGAAAGATTGCGCTCGCTTCGTCCAGGGAACGCGCCGGGTGGATTTCGTCCTGTGCAAAATACTATGAGTTGGTGTATTTCCCACACGTTGGTTTGTGGTTCAAAGTACATTTCGCGCGTGCGTGGTGTATTTATCCCTTGATCGAGAACATGAAGCGAAAAGGTCACGTTAAAAAGACGACGAAGGCGCATACAAGCAGAAAGTTCGTCGATTGCAAAATTCTACTCTCCCGCCTATCCCCCTACCCTTTCCTCTTCCACTAGAGAAGGAAATTGAACGTCGCGCTATCAGATGCGGGAGGCCGTTCTCAAATTTGTTCTGGACCCCATGCAAAGCTTCGCTCGAGGTAGCGCCTTCGTTGATAGCATCTACTCCCCCCCCCCCACCGCCAACCAAACCCTCTTTTTCGGTGACACGCGCGTAGTGGAAGCGCGGGAACAGAAACTTCGTATTCGCAATATTGCCCACACACCCATTAGTCCCCTGCTCCTAACGCTGATCTTGTCCTTCCTCAGTAGCACGTGCTGGGAGTTATCCTTCGTTGGGGAGTGACGATATGAAACTGAAGACTGTGCTATGAACGTGGCGCCGTCGCTGGGGATAGAGATGGGATGAATATTGAGTGAACCCCATCGCAAAGGAAACGAATGATAGTACAACGGGGCAAAAAAAAAACGGGAAATGAGTTACACAGAGGTAATCGTTGAGAGAACAATTAATATTCTCTCTCACTTTCTGTTCAGTTTTGTAGTATTGTGTTCTCTTAATAGCTGTGTACTTGGGATCTTCCTCACATCAGGTTTCGAATTGTTTTGCGCATATAATCGTTCCTGAATCCTCATCATTACTTATACAAAATGTGTCATTTCAATTGTAAAAAGAAATAGTGAATATTACCTCGCATGATCAATAAAAAAAGATCTTAATATCGAAACAGGCTGGCTAACAACAAATTGCGATGCGTGCTCATCAGTACTAAAAGGGAAACGAAGAAAATGTTGCCGATATACTCGATGGCCCTGAAACAGTTGCTAACACATCGTTGATTTAATGTTACTTTAATAATATTAACAAAATATTCTAGCTAATCTTTGTCACCGAAGTTCATTATAAACATTATAATGCGTTTCATCCAACTATATGTATTAATCGTTTGTTTAATGGTTCTAAATGTTTTGCGTCTATCCGCGCCCAAAATTCAAATATCTTTATCATCTTAGTATGACGCTCCTCAGTTACTCCTGTAGTTAATTTTACGTCTTGAGCGTGGTCTTCCATATGATGTTGGGGGAACAATACACAAATATAATATGAAGACTGAGGACAATGAAATAACAACCGACCATTTGTGATGATTTGTGTGACCCCACTCTCAAACGTACTACGCGATGTTTTAGGTGGCGTTGCTTCACACGGAATCCAGACGAACTCGGGTGTAGTATATAAATACACTTCCAGAATGAAGTCCATATGCGAAACTGCATGTTATATCACAGTTTGGAAGTCTCACAATAAACATTTACTGATTTACACACAAAAAAATATGTCACCCTTGTTATTAATATTAGTAAAAGAAACCTATTTAGTTGTAAGTAAATAGAAAAATACTCATTACGTTTTATACACAGACATGATTCAAAATCAAAAATAAATTTCCGACGATATTTTTATAGTTTTAAAGTTGTTTGGGACATAGTGAATCGAGTGAAAAGGTGCAGCTCAAAGAGTTGTGTTGTAAATAATACAATGTAGTGCATTGAGAATTAAGTTAATGATGACAACTGTCGTTAAGGTTGGGTTTATGATAATTGTGAGGTCCGTAGTCATGGTAACAGGAGCACCGACGAAGGTCGTAACGAAGGCGGTGCTGGATGCAGAGGGCAAAGCAGTTAAAGGGCGGGTGTGGAGAAACTAGGGACACGAAAATTGACACAGTGAAACCACTTTCTTCTTTTTCCATTTCCGAGAATGCTTATTTTCTCAACTCTCGTGAAGTGTGCTTCAGACTGGAATTGTCGTTTCTCCACGAACTGCGTTCACTTCCGATTTGCAGATCCCAGTGGAAAGAGGACGCGACGAAATCACAATCTTAATCTCAAGTGTTGGGCAACAAAAGTGGTATTTTGTGTTAGGGAATGTTAATAAATTTAAAATGAATTTGTACACGTCCATCCAAAACGTACTCATGAATGAATGTAACCAGTTTACCTGCTTGATACAAATTCTGTTTTTTTAATCCTCTTTCACAATAAGGAACATAATTCATAGTAAAAGTGCAAGTTAAATGTTCGTTTTTTCCTCTAAAACTTTATTTTATTGAACAGCATTTTACGTTCATAACACTATCATAATCCATAATCTTCATAAAAAAGTTATTATATATAATATAGAGTGTACATTTGTGCCACATGTCTTTCTGAACCATGTGTGTAATATCTTTCCTAATCAGGCTTAATGTTGAATACATTCAGTTTGATATAAATGTCTTAATTACTTAGTATTTTTTACTGTAATTGTCGGTAATTATGATGTGAGACTCATCTTGGCACAGTGAGACTTAACTTATATCTTATGCTCATGGGATATCTGTATTGGATAGAACTGAGTTTGGCCATGTGTCTTTGTAAGAATGAATAATAGTGTCAAATGGATCGAAACTCATCAAGAAAATGTGTATCACGCTATTTGACCATATGTATCACACTATTTGTAAAAGAAAAAATGTTACACACTTCATGGATAAATTATTTTTGAACTCATAATCCTGTATTATATTGTTAAATTCATCACTCAATCCTGTATTATATCAGTAAAGAAAGTAATTTCAATGTGCTATAAAAATGCTCGAAAAACGCACTAAGTTTACTCACGATAAAAAATTTCTTAATTCAAAATCTCTTCAATATTTGTCAATCTCTGTGCAACGTATTCCCTCAAATTGAGGTCATTCTATTAAAATTTTTATTCAGTCGAGGGTTGTAAATAATCTCTTAATAGCAATAATTTCTCAGAGAATTATTTTGTATGACTTATTTTTTTCTGTACTGAAATCTGAACTTTTTGTCTTGTTTTTTAAGGTTTTTAAGGTTAACATATCTACTCCCTAGGTAAATATTTGAATAAGAATATAATATTTTAGTTACGCATTTACGGAACCATGACCGCACAAAAAAGTATTGGTTTAAAGCCATATAAAATAGAAATATAAAATTATTTTTATTCTGTGCGTACAATATCTAGAGCTTACAAGGAAATAATTTTCATGACATTCGAAACCTTTTGATCAATTCGCTGTGAAATCCATTCAGAGGTATTTCTCTTTCATTTACTTCAGCTACTCCCTCACTCAGTGGATCAGTATGTAATTAATAGAACATGTTACGATTGTATCATTCACATAGCTCCCTGTGATTAACAAATTAAATTCACAGAATATTAATAGCAACTGGTTCATTCCCTCTAATCTTTAATACGCCTACTAATTAATGAAGGATAATCCAAGTGTATAACATTATATAAGCATTAATTCGGTATTATAATTCCGTATTATTGCCTATTTAGTAGTGAGTTTAATAAGGATGGATCCAGACATTGGTGTATAATTAACATCATTACGGAAAGAATTTTAATATATAGATGTGATTTAATTGTCCAATTATATATTACCTCTAATATCCAATGTGTACGGAATATGTTTGGTGCGTAATTATATTATCGAAAATGTAAAATTACATTCTAACACCAATTCCTGGAGCAAAGAAGAATGAAGGCAACAAAAATAAATTAGGTAAATAATGTACCATTATATCTCGCTCTTTATGTAAGGCATAATTGCTTTCAAGATAAAAACGAGTAAATCTGATTTAATGATGATTCGTTAATTGGAATATATAATAGAATTTAGAGAGAATTTTAATTACCTGTTTTCATTTCTTGAGGTTCTACTACCATTACGTGGATTGATTTTACAACTTTTTATTTCATGATTAAAAAGTACATCAAGTGTTCCAACAATGAGAATTGTTTGCAGTTTTTTAAATGTTTATCATCTTCGAAGGAAATGGTTAACGTATCAAAAAAATTATACTTTTAATGCTCAAATATAATCATTGAAATTGTGATTTCTAAAATGCTTATTTTCATTAATTTGTGTGTCAAAACCATTCGATGCCAACTAACCATAAATTTCACAAAGGTGCATTTTGATTATTAATACATGGTGTATGTGATTGATCTGCAGCTGCTAAAAATGTTGTAGACGAAGCATCCTAAATTTGTCTGAGACCTTTTTAAAAACAGGATTTCACCTGAGAGAATGTAAGCCAGACTACCGCGTAATACTTTTAGTCAATGTGTATAGATTCATTATTTAAAAACTTTCATCATTTTTTATTCTGTAATTTAGCGTGGGAGGGGACAGGTAGAGAAGAAAGGAATTTATCACATCGTGTTTGTTCATCCTGGTGTTGCGAATAGTATTGTTTCTCGTACATAAAACATTCTCCTACATCCTAGAAAACGTGAGTTTTTCATGTGTATTTATCAGGTCCCCAAACATCAATTAGAAGAGAACACTAATGTAAATATATCTTAATATAAAATTAAGATATTTGCAATCAGTAAATTTGTAGACCAGTTGAAGAAAACATGCGTAACTAAGTATCGCGAGACTAATGAATAAACTAAAAACAGGGCACCATTTCCACCCAGACCTAAACCCCGGGAGACCTGAGACACATCACCATGCAGGAGATAAGTGAACCAGGCTGCACACAATGCTGTGGGCACTTTATTACCGGATTCACACGTACCTACGTGTTAAGGTTTGTTATGTACGTATTTCTTCGGTGTACCCTACGCGTGAAGAAAATATGTGATAACTTTCGGTCAGGTGAAAATGGCGACGAGCCAGGAAGAAATGGTGTACGGTTGTGGAAGGCGAACGGATGGTGTAGTGGTTAACACCCCTGCGATCAAACAGGAGTCCCGGGTTCGATTGCCAGCTCGTCGCCATTTTCACCTGACCTAAAGTAATCATGGGTAATGGAAGAAATATGTACAAAACTAAAAACAGTTTGAATAATGGGAATGGTCTATTTTGTATTTTGTTATTTTTATAAATCTTATCGCATGATTTCAAATCTTGTCTTTTATTATGGAGAATCTTCAATATTACGTACATACAACAAGAACATTTTGCGGTACTGGGAGCACTCCTCGCACAATTATGCACGAGTTTTCTTTATTGTTTGTTCACGACCATTACATGCACTTGCGAGTTTTTTCGGTGTAATTGCGATAGCTGAAGATTTATTTGTTAATACAGAGTGGATATTAATTTATTTTAGTTTTGGAATAACACTGAGGAGGGTATTAATTTTCCTCTATCTTAAATTGAGAACTCGATTTAGAAAAAATAAAAATAAAGTAAATATTTGAATATGAAGTTGTAATTTACATATTTTTAACTATCCATATTTATATTCTATCCTTATTTTATGTATTAAATTTTATTTATAAAACAAGCCTTCCGACAAATAGAGGGAACGATCTTTACTTTTACATTCAGTTTAACTAAGAAAAGGCTACATTATACAAAACTCACATTTATGAATTGCTTTTAAAACTATATTGAAAAGTTGTAAGGAGAAATAGCAAAAAAGAGATATTTCAAAAAGTGTTATTTACCAGTTTTAAGTTTAAATTTTGTAAATAGGAACTGTTAATTTAAGTCATACACCCACTCCGCCTCATTTTACATGGTTATGTGAATTTTTCCTCTGAAACATTCACATTACAATCACATTAATTACTAGATTGTTTCTTTAATTCAACAAATAAGCGTCACCGAAGAATAATTTTAACATAATATAATAATTTGTATATAGTAAGTATCGATTTTGTCCCTTCAATTTTTATATCACCTACCAAGACGTGTGGTAACACCGACAGTAACATCACGGAGGCTTCCTAGGCGTTTTTAACGCTGTAGTATTCTTTGTCGTCGCGATTAGGGGTTTAATACGCTGCCTTTACGACGTAAGTTGTAATCAGCCAAAACAACTCCCCCGCACAGACGCTTCCAGTAAGGGCTGGAGGGAGGGGGTGAGACAAGAGCGCGCGTAAAACTGAGCAGGGAGAGACAAGGCGACGAAGCATGAAGCACGAGAATCTGCTCGCCAACAGCAACGTGTAATGGAAAGATAACGCTTCAGACGAAGCGGTAATGCCAATCTCCCGACTGCATCTGCGTCCACTTCTGAAGCCAAATGAGGTGAGTACTTTAAGACTCGCTTTTGTTCGGACGGCGATACGTACCCTAACACCCAAACGTAAAAAGTTTACATTTTTCTCTGTGCATTATAAGAAAGTCATATAATATTTAAGACTGTTATATTCGTTCAAGAGTCTTCTGGGACCCTAATTGTAATGAGCTAAACTGTTTTATGACTTAAAAGTGTAATATAAACGAAGAGTGTTCAGCATCGATAGAATATATATTAGTTTATTTAATATATATATATATATATATATATATATATATATATATATATATATATATATATATATATATATATATATATTAAATAAACAACCTAGTGTAATATTTTAGATTTCTGATATTGCATTTGCTTTGCTTTGTGCTATTGCATTTTAATGTTTTTCAAAATGTAAGCATATGTTACTCTGTTTTATTACCTTTATTAATTTATTATGTGTTTTAAAACATAAATGATCCTTAAAAACCTATTTACTAAATTAAATGTTGGGAAAAATTACTCGTTCCAAAATTAAATCCAGAAAATATTAAATGAACACACATAAATGTTCCGTAATAAAATATTTACACCCAGTATTACCAGAAGTTGAATACTTACATTACTACTTTACCTCTTCTATTTTTTTTTATTCAATGGCGAAATATTCTGCAGAACTTGCATTTAGTGTATCCTATTCACTCATGACTTCAAAACCGAAGCCTGTAAAAACCTTCCCTCACTCCACGCGCTGTCTCCTTGACAGAACGAATCTCCTCAAGTCGTGTGTCGTGTCAGAAGGGTCAAATTCCAGAAAATCCCTCCAGCGTTTCCCTCGAAAGGACATCCGATGCCCTTGTGCATGGTGGCGCGCATACTATGCGACCTGGGGCGACATCTGGCAATCTCGCCGGAACTAATCCGGGCCGCGATCCGGTTACCCTCAGGTGGACAGTGTCCGCACGTTGACGTTGATGCGAGTGGACTGACGCCTCGGTCTCTTCCTCTCACCCCCCCTACCACCACCCCAACCCTTCACCGTGGTCACAGCACTTCGATGACGTACACCGCGCATCATAGGTTCCAGAGGCCCCACGGTCGTTTGAACGCTTGCCAGCGGCTGGCACCCTCCACCCAGGGTTTGAACACGGTCGTGTCGCGGGAGAGCCACTCATTGTCAACGGGACCTCTGTAATTAGGGAGGCAGTTTTCGTTCGAGTTTTCAATTATTGGGAACCCTCGTATCCCTTCTGCCTTGTTACTGCTGATCGGGAGTGGCGTGGTGTGGGTGGCGTGAGAGCAGGGAAAGGGGGTTGGAAGCAAATCCCAGTCACGCGGTGCCAGCCACGGAGGGGAAGGAAGGGTCACTCGTTACGGCGTAAGTCTGGAAGCTTAGACTGAAAAGATAGGACTCACGCAAAAAAGAATTTTCCTTTTCAGACAGAAAGGACTATTGGAATGTTAACAAATATGTTTAAATTGCTATAAATATTTTTCTAAATATTCATAGAATTGTACAAATTCGTTTTGTCATAGACTTTTGTTTAAAAAATAATGTAATGATTTGTACGTAATGTTATTATCAAATATTTCGATGAATCCTATTTTCAGATCAAATATTTTCCCCTCTTATATTAATTTAAAAGACTTTAATTTTAAATTTTAAAGTACGTTGCATGTGGAACATAGAACAAGAAAATTTTATTATTCCAGTTTCTGGAATAAATCGTTCGGTGTTTTTATGGAACGTTTTGTGAAAATTATATGTGAATATTCATAAAAGAGAAAAAAGATTCTTATTGTACAAATGTGAAGTTTTCAATTTTTCCATTGGATATATGAAACACGACATATTGATTACAGAGTATTCGCATTTCAATCTCTCGTTGTGATTTCCCAAAAACCTTCATGAATTCAGGTTGATGAAGACCTGGGCCCTTGTATTGCAGTTTATCCTGCCTTAAAGACTGAGTGCATGTCAGTAACACGTCTCACGCCAGAGCCACATCAGAGAGAAAATCAAAGGAGAGGACATGGGGAAACCATGTTCTGTTGCCTGACAAGCGTTCCAAAAGCTTCGAAGCGTGTCGAGAATGACACGCTTGTCTTGTGGTCGGACTAGAGGTTGCACCACGCCCTAACAATTTTGCAGAATGTGGGTGCACCGATCTATAAAGGATATCATGCTACAATACATGATCAACACAACTAGCTGTATCAGCACTTGAGTTCAAATTTTAATTTTTCATTGAGAGCTTCTTTAATTTTAAATCTAGAAACATTATAATGAAAAAAATAAAAACAAATTTCCAAAAGGAAACTTGAAATAGCTATTGATGATATTACATTTTATTAAATACATGATATCTTGAGTTTAGATCACAATAAACGCATACTTCTTCAGATCGCCAACATTTCGACATTAATGAAGTCATCTTCGGAGCTCGCTGCAACCATAACACTACAACCACTTTTTCCCCTACATTCTGCTATAGTGATATGGTTAGTGGTAAGGAGATTCAATTGTGGTTGCAGCGAGCTCCGAAGATGACTTCATTAATGTCGAAACGTTTGTGATCTGAAGAAGGATGTGTTTATTGTGATCTAAACTCAAGATATCATATACTTATTGACACACGTGTTCAAGAATTTCAACTGATTTACATTTTATTGTTATTTTGTTTATCATTTTATTTCATTTAATCGACTCGCTATCCTCACTGGAATTTCACCATTAGATGCTCTTTCGTTCTTCGTCCCAGCCACGCTCCAAGTGTCAGCATCTCCCGGACATCGACAACTAGGTTCCGTTGTAAATATAAAATTGTACTAATGATTTTCTTATGGAGAAACCTCAGGGTGATTTTGTATTCATAGTGTTATTGTATGCTGGGTACAAATATACATATATTTGTGCACACTATTGAGTCAAGAGCTACATTACGAGACTATTTTAATTTTTGATTTAACATCCTAAACAATTGCTTCACCAAGTGATGGGCTTCTGGCTTTGTTATATTGGTGATTGTTATCGTATAATAAACTCGCATGATGATAGTAATTGTGAGACTGTAAAATTGATTAGTTCAGTCTGGAACTTATCTACTTAGCATTCTGTGCTTATGATTGGCTATAAAAATCTTTAGCA
>NNCF01128179.1:498387-562929 GCA_002313205.1 Laupala kohalensis | reverse complement strand
TTCCTAATAATAAGTTATTTATATTTTTTCCAAGAACTCAATTTATGAGAGCGAATGATGCATTTTAAGTTACAAGATTTGTATTTGGAAATAAAATACAAAATGTTGTTACAGGTTTTAATTGTGATCTGTTTTAATTACTGTTATACTACCTTAACTTATAAACAAGGAAACGAGAAATTTGTTGCACGATGAATTACAATGATTCATTCGATGTGCGAATTTATGTTTTTGCATTTAAAGGGAAGTGTAACTTTCCAAGAATCCTTCACCCCATCCCTGTCCACTGTTTGTTTCTGCGTCGTTTTTTAACAGTACCCGGAGCCAAAGTGGTGAAGCACTCATACTGGCTTCCGGAATATGAAGTGGCCCCTTCACTTCACGATTTTAAATTTTATTTTAGAATTCACGAGTACAATGCATTATTATATTTCAAACTATGGTGGATTATATATGAATGGTATGACGTGTGTGAAGTTATTGGTTATTTACCCTTTTGTTATACGTATGTAGGTAGTAAAAGACAAGGAAATGTGAAGACAAGAATTTACAAACACTTGAAAACAAATTTTCGAAGGGTTTAATTTATTACTCTTTTTCGGAAAATCTTGAAAAATCAATGACTCGGGGTTATCACTAGTCAGTGTTGAAAACATTTGATCACTACAAGTGATTAATATAATAATGAATGAATGTTTATTATTAATGAAATGTATGTAAGTATTGAAAGAGGTGATGAGTATGAGTGGTGATGAATAATTTCAAGATTATGAGACAAGTTTTCATAATAATTCATTAGATACTCAAACCACTCATTTTGTGACTCACAATACTTCTCCTGCTTGGGATTTTGGAAATAAATTATTGTCAGCATTTTAATGAGCATTATTTTAGAAGTAATAGCTCAATGCTGCATTTCTAATCCAAAATTTAATTCGAAACGTTATCACTATTCTCTATTTTTAATTACTACCAAGGGATGCTTTCAAGAAACACTATTTAAAACATGATTAAGAAAATCTGCTTTAACCATTTTTCGAAGAATTCTTTCTCATTTATGAACCTATAACCGAAACTCGACCCTGAGCTAATATTTATAATGTAATTACTTATTTCAGTAAATAAAGCTCGGCAAGTTTTTCATGAGGTGCTCTAAAAACAGGGAATGTTTATGAAGGCAAGGCCGTTTTCGACATGCAACGCTGCTCCACCGCCGCACTGCTCATATTGCGTCTGCCAAGCAGGGCAACCAACTGCCCGGAAAACAGACGACCCACGGAGAGCGTAGTAAGTTGCGTGAATTCATGACATCAATCAACTCGCTCAGTTAAAAACAGTTTTCATGGAAGTAGCCTATTACTTTGTAATTAAACTTGAATATTCCACTTCACAAAAAGTGAATATAAGAATTTACTAATTAAGAAAATAGCTTTCGTTCGCAGTGAAATATAAAATGTGTTTGAAAATTAACTTTTCTCTTTGGATACAATCAAAGAGCAAAAAGTGAATAATTGCTCCGTTAAGTTAAAAAATTAATTTCTTCTAAACGCAAAAAGTGAGATGTGAAATATATTCATTTATTTTATGAACTTACTTTCTCAAACAACAAAAAATAATAACCAAAACCACATTAAAATTATACATTTTTGTTTGATATCAATTTTTTATTCTTTTTTTGAACATTCTTTTACTAAAAAAGCTTTTATAATACAGGTAATGGTAGTATTGACAGTTAACGAAATTTCATAGTCCAATGTTAGTGAACAATTTCAAGTCTATCTTTGATGTTGGCCTTCTACAAGCTTTTGCTTTGTATTTAATTGAAATAATATATTCAGGGACTCACGGTCAATGGATCCAATCATTAAAAAAACTATATTAACTTGACTTCAACTATTATAATTTTTTTATTGAAGAAACCTAATAATACTATATTCCATGGATAATTTTTAAGTTGTGTATTGATTATACGTTTTATGTTAAGAAACATATTAACATAATTTTTATATGATTTATAAATAATGACAATTCCAAATATTCTCCAAATTAATCAGTGAAATACAAAATTACGGATTTGAATTAATATATTATATAATAATGTTCTCGAAAAACAATTTTTTGTTCCGTGATTTAGGTTCTCTAGGATTTGTCTAGAGGCGTGTTTATTGTAACGCCCCTATACAGGTTCTCTAGGATTTGTCTAGGGGCGTGTTTAGTGTAACAATAAATCGTGAATTTAGTGGGGTTTTTATTTCAACTCTTATGATTTTTAAACACTATACTCAGAATAATCTATAGTTCGATAATAACTTGTACATGTAATTTTTTGCGTAAAATTACAAACATATTGACATTCTATTAGTATTATAACTCAGCTAAGTTTTTATCTTATCTAGGAACGTTTGCTGAAATTTTTGAATCCGCCTCTGCCTTAGGGCCCTTGATCGGAATTGATGGGATGGTCCCTTGCTTGCTTCCGGAGAGTAAATTAGTTTTTTGTCCTCCACGTGGTCATACGCAGTCTGTACTGTTTTTTGACAATAAATTTTAAAAAAAACGTAAAGTTATAGAATTTACCAAAAATAAAAAAGACAGTTGTAAGAAAGACTAAATTTCCAAATGTTTTCTATTAGGTGTGCATTTCCTTTTTACCAAAAAAAGTTCGGGTTCCAGCTGTGTAATTTAAATTCTCCGCAATACTCAATTGTTCCACTTCACATACTCGCATTAATTACTTCATACATGTTTAACATATCCGTTAATTTCTACATTAAATATTCACAAAAGTAAAAATCCCGGCGTGGCATCGGCACTACCAGGGAGATACCGTTTTATATACAACAAAATATCATTTGTCACGAAATGCTAGACCTATTTGGAGCTTTTGCTAATTTATTGGACAGCATTGGAATTTGCGATACAATTTTAAATTCACTTTTACTGTTATCCTTTTTTTACTGTTATGTTTACGTTTATGAGTTCTTCAAAAATAATGCTTCAAAAAAAGAGGATTTTTGTAAAACTTTCCTTACCATAAGAGATATATAACTTTCATAAAAATAGGTTATAAATTATGTTATTTTTACTGCTATTAGAAAAACAGTTTACGTCGTCCATGAAAGCAATATTTCTACAAAGTAATTCCTGGTGTAGAGCGCTTTGATTAAAAGGTTTGCGCTTTGATTAAATGAAATTATTTGTGATCAGAGAACACTCAAACGAGTTGTCTACGCAATGTATACGTGAGGTTGGTACGGAATTCTGCTTCGAGTCACTTCAATAGCCACAAACAATTGTGTTGATTTTTACACTCTCATATTCGTTGAAAACATTGTAATTTCGAATGTAAGTTTAATGGCGGCAATATGTATTCAGATACCAATGAAATTATCAAAAATTTAGAAGACTACGGAATTTTACAAAAATTTAATTTTCATGAATCACGTAGAATAAAGCATTAAATATATTGTTATAGTTGGAAGAGATCAGTTATATCGTAACGTTGAATTAGCGCATCTAATGTACATTCAGATGTCAAAAATGCTATATTTTTCGTAAAAAGAAGTTTATTTTGTAGGTTTTTAAAAATTATTCTTCAGAATTCTCTCCAACGTTGGAAAATAATCATTACAGCACAAAATTTGCTTTATCATACTCGATGTTAGGCTGTGTTTTTAGTCATGATGTTAAAAATATACGAGCCCGAGAAATGTTCTTCAGGTAAGCCCATACAAATTTGAATGAATAACAATTCAATTATTGTACTGAGAAGGAAATAAAAACTTTTCGGCACTGCATAGAAAATGGACAAAACTATCATTCATAAAACATTTTAGTCTACATGTGTAACCCACTTTGAGTGTATATAATACCTTAATTTCTCCGTTCTATGAAGAAGGGTGTTGCAGCGTGAAAGGTCCCAGGTCGCCCGCCAGCAGTCGCACAATGCCGTTGCCGGCTGCAATCTCCGTGGTGTCACGAAGATATTAAACATTCCGAGGTTTTTGCGAGCGGTTGAGCTCCTCCTCGCCAGCCGTCCTTATGCGCTGGACAGGGGTGCCCATAACGGTGCTCATGTTGTTTTTACTTATAAGAATTCGCTTCTTCATCAGTGCCAAAAAATACATAGTTATCACCGAAAATGTATGTATGCATTTCGGTATTATTTATTTAAGTAGTTGAACGCACGCGAATAATTTTCTGTGCTGTTAAGTAATGAAGAAATATTAAGACTACTAGAAGGCATAAAATTATTACCTTTATATGTACAAAAATGGGATTTTACACAAATAAGAATACAAAATTAATATAAGCATCCAACAATTAACTAGTAACATACATAATAAAATATCTTGTGTAGCCGATTATTATAAAATAATTCATAATTTTAATTAAATAATTTAATTTTTTATTGTTTTATTGATTCATAGGTAGATGAAGAAATGAAGCGTAATGCAAACGAATGAAAATGTTTAGAAGCAAAATATAATGAGTAATAAGGTATGACAAAACTGGAGCCACTTCATTTTTTGTCTAAAATTTCTAGCTTTTTCTGCGTCTGGCAGAATTAACACTTCGACAAAATATTTCCAATCAAATTAAACTTAATTTTACAAGAATACTAAAGTTTGCTCCAAAGGTATCGTGCAACATAAACTCACATATAGAAATATAACGCCAACTTTATATACATTTTGCGAAGCACATTAATGAATCGGCCCTGATTTTTAATATGTGACGTCGCATGATCATTGAGTGACAAGTATATTTTTTCACTTTTTAAATTTTTTCCCCTGCAATAATGAACAATAACACAAACGGACTAAATACACTACTCCATATTACACTTAAAAATTTACACTTTAAAAGTAAAAAAGTCAAAACTATTTTCTCCATCAGAATTTTAGACATTTTTGTCTCACTAATGTATTGGGTTTTACAGATTAATATTTTCACCGTTGTAAATTGAATTTGGTACCAATTTTTTTGTCAAAAAACCAGATACATTTTTATTTATCCCAAGTTAGTAATATAACACAATTGTCATTACGTCTGCATCATTCAATTAAATTTCTAATACATACATCACATAGATTTTTTTCATTGTGTGACCTTTTGTCAAATTGATTTACTTTACGCTAAAAAATTTACGTTTTTTTACAAAACGTTTCGATAAAAGTAAATAAGTTACCTATGTTCCATGGTTTGTGATTTTTTTCTTTAATACAAAACAAGGTAAAGTAAAATCTCCTGATTTTCAAATATCATGTAACTTATTTGTCAAGTAGAAGAAGGAGATGATAAATATAAGAAAAATTAAAGAAGGAAACTAGTTTTTTCAGTAAGAAAAATACTCTTTTAACTATTTAGAAAATATGAAATCCTCATATTATATTGCTATTTCGTGTTTTGAAAGTTTTAATACAGAAGATATAAAATTCTGATTTATACGTACCGACAATCACATTGTTTCAGTTGGAAGTTTTTCTCTAATTAAAGTTACAATAACTCAGGAAATAAAATTAATTTACATACTTTTATAACGCAATACATGGAAACCAATTTGAATAGCGGTACGTACGAATAGTCATAGGTTCAAACGATACGGACAATTTAGTTTTTCAAACCTCGTTAATTGCAGTGGAGAACAGAATGTGTAAATAATGGAGCTATTATTGTCCATATATACGTTGGCTTAAAACAAAATATCATGCAAATTCGATGAAATTGTTTTACATTTGTAGCGAAGTGACCTGCTTTTGAACATTTACTTCCATGTTTTTGGATGAAAGAAATAATAAAAAACACTACTATTTTACTCATTGATCTGAAACCAGAATGAGAACACATTATGGACATCCTTTCCTATTTTACAAATTAAGTATATTAATGGTTCAAACAAGAGTTTCGACATCTCTTTATCCTTTAGAAATTTGTTTATTCTCAAATTTCCACAACGTTCAGTGTCGGAGGTGTACACGTACAAGTGGATGAGTTTCTCTTGATCCATCATTAACAAAATGAATAATCATAACTATATTTCAAATCGCATTTGGTAGTTTCTCAATTTTATCCCTTTCTTTACCGTTTATTCAGGAATCAATGACTTCCATGAGCCAATTTCGGTCCATAAAATTATAATAAAAATCAATATATATTTGTGTAAGTATTTTGGTATTGTTATTTAATTCTGTAAAAGTATTTCAATGTTTATTGAAATATGCGCACAGTCTACTTAACAACATTTACGTATCTTTTTATGAACATCAAGATATTGAACCACAAGAAAAAAGTTATAATTGTTATTCCCAATTGTAATAAGCAATGTATCAGGAAACAGTTGCTTTTTCATGAAGTCATTTCATTTTGTACATGAAGGTAATTTTATAATTATTTACTACCTTGATCCTTTGTAAAAAAAAAAGTAGAATGAAGATAAGGCATTATTCAGATCATTTAAATTTCGTAATGATGTCCGGTGTCGTATGTGCATGTGACTAAATAAGTTTCTCAATAACTAATGCGTAAATATGAAGATAACTAAATACCCAAGTATTTAATTAAAGTAGATCCATATATAAGAGCTGTTCATGATACCATTCGCTATTTAAGGACGCCATTTTCAGAGAAAAGTACTAATGAAAACAACTAGAAAAACAATTTTGACACCGTCACGTACCAGTAGTCCTCAGGGTTATGCATTACTACACGCAATTATGATGTAAGGTTTTTATCATAGCTAAAAAACATCAAAATTTATGAAAATAAAAATTTTCAATCGTTATGATGATAATCATACTCCTAAGAAACTTTACTCATTAATAAACAGGAAAGAAGTTTCGCTCCCAGTGAAAAATACGCTTTAATTTTTTTCTTTGAAGTAGTCAAATTTATAAATCAATTCATCACAGGAAGTATTGTATAGACAGTTTATGCTTTGTAGTAAGAAGCTATCTCTGATTAATGAGATGAACTCTAATTGGTGGGTTGGTAATATCGAACAGCTATTACAAACGGATGTTTAGTGGAGCACTCCACCAATCATGAAAATGTCATCCTAAAAATGTATGTCTAAGACCAGATGAAAATGGCGACAAACTGGGAATCTAACCCGGGATCTCTTACTTGCTTGCAGGTGTGTTGACCACTACACCATGCGTTTATGACGAACATTTGTTCACCATTTCCTCCCAGGCCTGATTTCCGGAAGACTTAGCACATCCACATTCACAGAGTAAGTGAACCCATGACCGTAATGCGCGTAGTCGCGGTTTTACACATATCCGGTGTGTTCAAGATCGTTACGGAGATGTGTCACAGTTATTTCGGATATTAGGCATCGATAGAAAAGGTAAGAAGATGTGAAAGGTGAACATGTAGTGTAGCGGACATCACCCTTACGATCAATTCAGTCTGTCTACCTCTCCAAGGTTTTTCTTTCTTTCTTTTTTTTTTGTTTCATTCGACCGCGCTTGACTGACCCGACAAATTTCTTCCACTACCCTCACTACGTCTCAACTTAATCCAACAGTATTGCAGTAATATCTTGACCAGCACCATTACTACTTTATTGATAGTATTTTCCATCTGTTATGACTTATTAATTTCTAAGAAAAAAGTATTATTCTTGTATACAATGCATTGAATGCCATTCGATGCTCTATCTCATTGTTAGAAAATTAATACTAATTACTAGGACTACAACCACCTAGAACTTATTAGTAACCTGGCTGACGATATAGGTTAAGCCTAGGTATCACGAAAGCCATATTGGGACAAGGTCACCTGCACAAGGCAGAGTTGGTTGACTGCATGACTGGTCACAACACAAATGCAGCCATGGAACCATCGACAGTCAGACATGACTACCAATCGAGGTAGCGTACATTTAACACGGTTGCCATGATGCAGCATTGCTTCACACCCAGGTGTTTTCTATTACGTTGGCCATGAAGTAGTAGCTAAAATATGAAGGGGACAGTCTTATTTGAAATTGCTAGCTCAAAAGGTGTAAGAAAAATATTGTAAATTATATTAAAAAGTAGATTTTAAAAACTTCAAAAAAAATTACTTCAATGATAAGAATAACAAATTATAATCTTGCAGTGTCTATAAGGCCGATGCAAATTGTTTAATGAAAATGTGGACTATTTTAAATATTTTCTATTTTAATGTTTGGTGAATTTATTGACTAGTATAAGGATACTATGTGTCCCGTCCCTCCATTACTTGAGTTAACTTATCTGATTGATTAAAGGATGGCAACACAGGAGAGGAATCTCCCGCTGAAGGCGGAAGACGAAGAGAGCAAGTAACGGAGATCAGATGCCAATGGAAGGGGAAAGACATGCGTGACCTACTGTAGAATCATGCAAATGTAGTCACGAGAATTTCGTGCCCGCATATTGGTAACTCTGCAATTACTGCTAGGCTCGTATACACTCCGCAGGGGGTAACGAGAGGAGGGAAGTGGTTGGGGGGGGGGAGTGACGAGAGGAAGGGAATAGCTTTGCAGAAGGGCTGGGGCGAGGTTAATTACGGAATGAGGGTGAGTAATCCCAGATCGAGCTTCCAACCCCATGCCCAAGAAGTAAATGCAGCATATATTATCGGCATTATGCGTCTGAGCAGGCGGTCATGTTAGGGAATGGGTCTCCTAAAGAGTCCGAACGGTACCCCGTGGCACCGAACGGACGTTCATATCATAGACCTCGATTTACTCAGTGGTTTTCGAGGTCACAGCACTATCATATTCTTCTTCATCATTATTTGCCTTTTAAGAGAAGCAAATGCAAAGAACCGTATTAGTTAAACGCAGAATTTCCATTTACCATCCATGTGAAAGTGCATGTCGAGCCTAAAATAATTTATGTGATTAATCAATATTAATGATGGGTAATTAAACAAGAAAATCTCTCAGATCACATTGTATAAGATTTTTTCAACTATGAGATGAAAAAATATGCTTCCCAAAACCTTTATGCGGAGGCCGTGAAGTGATATTTCAAGAGTTAGATTACAGAATCAAATTTCTCTGGTTTTTTTTTTAATAAATCGATTAATCAACATATTTTAAAGCGGTAGTCATGTAAAATAATAAAATAATAGTTCATTGAAATTTTATCACGAGAGTTGAATTAAAATTTTGTCCCACCATTAGGTGTTCCACATGTGGAACCGATGTTTCTTATTGAAAATTCATTAACTACAATCGTCGATTGTTATATGATGTATTGTATTTTTTAACATATGTAGTTTAACATTTACTTTTTATTTATTTATTTATAGATTCGACATCTCACCGATTTTTAAGTTGATAAAATAAATTTTGAAAGTTGTAGAACGTTTACTGAAAAACACTCAGCGTTTTCCAAACGGTGTTAAATGATCAAATTGTTTTTCTTTTGATTTATTTGTTTCCTCTGACAACTTCCAGAACAACAGTTCGTTAAACCATAT
Organism: Laupala kohalensis; assembly: GCA_002313205.1. Classification (NCBI taxonomy): domain Eukaryota; kingdom Metazoa; phylum Arthropoda; class Insecta; order Orthoptera; family Trigonidiidae; genus Laupala; species Laupala kohalensis. The sequence goes on along the minus strand of NNCF01128179.1, from coordinate 553,470 downwards.
CTAACAATGACATGCATGAATTTACATATCAGCAATCACACGTGATTTCCAAGGTAGTTAGATATGATCATAATAATAAATTTATTGTCAAAAAAAAACAGTACAAACTGCGTATGACCACGTGGAGGACAATAAACTAATTTACTCTCCGGAAGCAAGCAAGGGACCATCCCATCAATTCCGATCAAGGGCCGTAAGGCAGAGGCGGATTCAAAAATTTCAGCAAAACGTCCTAGATAAGATAAAAAGTAAGCTGCGAGTTATAATACTAATCTTATCAGGTACATATGTCAATCTTATCAGGTACGTCGGAACTTTAACAAAATTTTTAATAGTTTTTTCACGCTGTCATATATTTCTCTTTATGTAAGTATGACTTTTATAGTGTTTTGTGTCTGACTTTGGACATGTCGTTTGAAATACTTCTATTAGTTCTATTCAATGAAACACTGGAAATTTTCTTTTAGAATATGTTTATAAACACTATGGCACGTATGGTCGATATACCTTTGCCCGTAAAAATCTGACTCTTTTTTTTCTCAAACATAAGGGTATTGCTTACTTAACATATTTTGCGGTTTTTATGTTCCAAAAAAAGTAGTCTAATGGATTGAGTAATAGAAATATTCTTTTTTTTTTTTTGAATTTAACGATTAGAATAATGACTATTTGTTTAATTACTTCCTATCTTCTCTCTAACTTAAATTTTTGTATTACATTCGAAGTTTTACTCTTTTCATATAATTATAAAGTAAGTTAAACACTTAAAAATACTTTAGTAATGAATAGCAGTGAAGACTACTTACAACCACAAGGTAAGCAATGAGTCACTGTACTCTCTGGAAACAATGAAGGGAACATTTCATCAATTCCTATTAAAATATCTCCGTAATCCGAACCGGAATTTTCTTCGTTTTTCTGTCGATAAAGTACACCATTCATGTAAGTTGGAAAACGGATAAAAATATTACATTTATAAGTTGTAAAAGCTAATGAGTTCTACTAATAATCGTTGAAGTTCCAGTGACATTAATAAGAGGAAATATACACGGAAAGATGACATTTTGAGACACACGGAGATCAGTGGAGCTCAAATTAGGGGGCTCAGTGGAAGGGTCTAATTAATAGATGAATATCTAGAATGGAATGCATGAACGAAATAATGGAAGGTATAGATTACGGATCGTACTTAGATTTGAAGAGACATGGGCTATAATTAAACATCTCAACGAAGTGCGGCAAACGAATTCTAGGACAAAAGAAGAAATAATGATCAATAATTAGTACGAATTTTTCAAATAATAGTTTACAAATACTTTAATAATTTTATATTAAAATTTTTACGACATTTGTTTCTTAATTAATGAGTACGCTTTGAGTCTTTATAGGACCATTTTGTCAATTGCCCTTTAAAACGCAGTCTGCCCTGCACGAATGTAGTGCGGGTTGCCGTTCTTCTAGCGATCAAATTCTGTCTTGTAAGTCTCCTCTCCTCCTCGCTATGACCACTAAACGCATACCACATGGCTGAGGAATTTGATTGGAAACCGATACGCGTTCTTTATTAGATTATATAGTTTAGGATATCTTTTGGATCCACGACGTCCATATGGAATTTGGAAATTCGGGAAGATTTGATACATAAAACATTAATTAAATCTACGAAAATTAAATCTAAGACTGTATGAAACTACGAATTTTACTTTTATGTAGCAAGACTATATTATTTACTTCAATGATATGAAAGGTATTACTTTCCCTAATGTCTTCGACTCGTAGGTAAGATTCATATTTAGAATTAAACAATGTAAACAGGATATGAACAGTTATGAAAAGTACATAAATGTTGTGAATGTGTTGTGATATCACGTGATGTTATATTCTACAGAGGAGAATTTCAAACCCCGCGTTCTACAATTCCCTAAGAACATAGTTTATTATTTATCAGGCACTTTCATTAGTCAGGACTCAAGTAGTCAAGCAGCGTCCTTTTCAAACAAACGAGTCATGTAGCGTCTTTTCTTTATGTCATTCAAAATTATGTTATCTCAGAAAGTAAAATAAGAAATGAAGGAAACTCTAGACACATATTTTATTGACCTAACGTATGATACTTCATTTTCATGATTTGCTCCGTCCGGTTACCCGGAAAAGGAACTAAAATATTAGGGGACATTTGCTTATTAAAGTAGTAGATGTTCTGTTGGTTCCACAACGTCCATCTTGAATTTGGAGACTTGGATAGACTTGATGTAAGACGTTAATTACAGACTTAACAATACACTCGTACAATATTTTATTAATAGCGCAGTCCATAAAGAGTCTATGGGCAATGGGACTCAGGCATTTACTTCTTCAAATGGCGTCACTATATAATTTAGAACAGGGGAATGAACATAATAATATAATAATAATAATAAATTTATTGTCAAAAAACAATACAAACTGCGTATGACCACGTGGAGGGAAAAAAACTAATTTACTCTCCGGAAGCAAGCAAGGGACCATCCCATCAATTCCGATCAAGGGCCCTAAGGCAGAGGCGGATTCAAAAATTTCAGCAAAAGTTCCTAGATAAGATAAAAAGTTGGCTGCGAGTTATAATACTAATAGAATGTCAATATGTTTGTAATTTTAAGCAAAAAATTACATGTACAAGTTATTATCGAACTATAGATTATTCTGAGTATAGTGTTTAAAAATCATAAGAATTGAAATAACACTAAATTCACGATTTATTGTTACAATAAACACGCCCCTAGACAAAGCCTAGAGAACCTGTATGATAAATCCGCCTCTACCAGATAATATAAGAGAAGGATAAATTTTGTAAAATACATAGAAAGAATTAAGTGTTGTGCTTCACTGTGAGAATACCAAAGAAACTGTAACCTACGCTTGCGAACAATTACAACCCCACCGAGTACTGATAAACCAACTCCGACCAGTGATTGATCATGCGATTTCCGAATCCGAAACACTTTAACCTCACGATTAATTGTAAAATAGTACGACCTAGTTTTCAAAATCATTTCCTAATATATATTTATAATTGTAATGAAATCGCTTTTGAACTCTCCAGATATGTATTTTATATTCATAGATTCATTATAAATTACTGCGTAACATTCCATTCTAATCAATATCTTTTAATATGGGCTAATAATGAACTGCGTAATAAACTGGCAACGTATAATTTATAAATGTCATTAAAACGACACGACAGTGTGTTATGACAATGAAATATTTAGATTTAGACAGTATATAAATTAGAAATATTTTTATGGGTTCAATCATTCTGTAATTTTGTATGCATGTATACGCATAATAATTTATGTTAACGGTGAAGATGAATGTGAAGTATTAAACAAGTTGGAAAGCGAACAAAAACAAAAGTATTTGAATGAAGAAGTAAATCAATTTAAATTTGCGTATTCAAATCAGCAAAAGTTTGTTAATTTGCACATTATCAAATGAATTTTTTATTAAGTATATTTCGGTGAAAGTAATTTTCTGAAAGGAGTCAACATGAAACAATTCTGAAAGAACACTTAAAGGGACATACATTCAGATGTATTTTCAGTGTCGTAATCTAAATGTATTTTCTACTAATTGAATAATTGATAAAACGTCTATTATCTGGCGAAGAATTGTGTACTGAAATTGTTTAAAGCACAGTAATTTTGTTAAACGGTAATTCGCGTATAAAATTGCAAAACTCAACACCTCAGAACGCATTTATCAGTTTAGGAAACATGCATAATGAGTGAATAAAATATTATGTCGATATGAATTTTGTCAATTTAATTATATCTATAAAGTGAAACATGAGAAATTGAATAAAATTCATCAGCAACACAATTTAAATAAATGTAGAAGAAGAATAACCATTCACTTAATTGTGAATAGAATATAAGTACTTCAATAAAGATAAAAAACGCTTAATTCAAAGCTACATTGAACTATTCTAGTATTTGCCGTCACCTTGTTTCCGGTTGAATTTGGTGTTGTTAATGATAATGAATGAATTTAACATTCTATACTATGTTCGACCTGAGACAAGTTGTTAATCATGTGTTACACTAAATAGTGTTCTCGATGAGAATATCATGAAACAACAGTTTTTCTAACTGTAGGAAATGGACTCGCCTCGCCGTTTTCAAGAGACGTACGAAAGAAGCGGTCCTGGACTCCATGTCGGAAACTGCGTCCAGAATGAAGACTGCAGATACATCCTCTCCTGCAGCTTGGTAGCTCACTCGGGCTTTTAGAGCCTCGGCTATGGTGAATTGGAGACGTCCCCAATAATGATACCAACAGTTTTAAGAATCGCGGTGCGGCAGCTCACTTATCGCGACGAAACATCAGTGAAGTTATGGATGAATCGTGGGTGTCTAGCATCCGATTAATTACATGTATCTCATGTTTTCGGAACGTACGGGTCTGTATGTGACTGGTATGATATTCTGAATCACTTATCACGTCTTATTTACGTACTCACGATTTGGAACTCGCGATATTGTTCCATCCCTTGATCAGCATACAGATATTCTCAACATAGTATATCGCAACTAGGTCGCGATATACTCGCAAAACATTCCCTCTCAACCGTTCTCTTCAACAAAAAGTGTCCCCTTCCTCTTCGACTACATCTCGTCTTCCTTTAGTATTTGATATTCGTCCGTTCTGCTGAAACTGACTACGACTTGGTGCAAAGTACTCCCAAACACACGCCAAAGTGTTTGGTTATTGGTTATGAGTTAAAAATTCATTTCAGTACTGCTAAGGCGCAATTTCTACAAATAATTTCTCTGAATTGTAATATTCACTCGCGAGAACTGACCTAATCCTTTTGAATGCGCCCGGTTAGAGTTTTATGATACAAAAAGCTTCAAAACTTCACAGTATACTGGATTCAAGATTCACTATGTAGGAATAAATGTAACATCAATAAAAATTTAGTGGAACTTTGAAACGTCCCAATACCAATAAAATATTTAATCATATAATTTATAAATCGTTTAAAGAAGATCGAAAATTTTTTATGAATTGTTTCCAAAATACCTTATACATTCAGTTTTGGGATGTCTCTTGTGATGTCAAATGTCGAATATCGATAAACGAAGATAAAAATACAAAAAGAAACAGAATCTTACTGCGCAGGACGCGAGATGTAGTGCTCGCTGCGTTTTTTGTTTTTTCCAGCATGTTAAAAAGTAAAAATGTGACATTTGCTCCATCTTCAATTTATATCGTGATGGTGATATATAACTTAGGAATAATGAAAATCTTTCGAGAAATTTTTACATTGTTATCTTAACAGTCCCGTTCACCTATTATTTTGGCATGTATGCAGCATGTTTTTGTCACCAGAAATGTAATTACCTGCAAAGAGTACCATTAGATGGTAGTCTTTTAGGTGTACAATATTCTTTTCGGAGTCAATCAATGTTTTGATTTTATGAATGAGTACCACTTAACGATAATATAAAACGAACATAAGATGTACCTTACCGGAATTTCTTTTCATTGTATTAGTAGTAGAGAATCTCCCGCTATTGAAAGACCTTTTCTAGTCCTATAAGCTAAAGTAGGTCGTATCTTTCTATTTAAGAACCCCGCTCCTTTCCACAACTTAGAGAGTTCCCTCACTATGAAGAATGAACGTCCGTAAAAACTATTCCGTCGTCGCATATCCTCACCAGCCATTCTGAAACCTCGAGGCGCTCCGTTGAAGTACACGTCGCGTCGTGGGCGTACACGGAAGAAGCGCTCCTCAAAATCCTCGAGGGGACTGCAATGCCACGGGAAGCGGGTGCGGGGCTGAAGGGTAGGACATCGCTTGTCTGCGGGCGTCAGCTCATCTTCATCACGGCGTGGCGCTCCGAGCTGCCGTTGGCGGAGGAGGACGGGTGGGGGGTTCGTTGCCTCACAATGAGTGCGGATAATTAATCTTTCACGGCCGAAGGCTCTTACGCCTCATGCCGCACGCGCCTCCACTCGCTCTCTATGTCTCCGGCAGGGGCGCTGGCAGTTACTTCGACCACAGCGCTACCATCGCTTTCGGAAGAAACTATCTTTTTGTGTGACGAAATAAATGAATGCACTGCTTCCAAAGCTTATTACGTCACTGAGAAAAATGAAAAATAATACGAAAAACATTTAAAGCAGATATTTGACTCTAAGATCTAATTCTTAACACATTTTAATGTACATTCAACAAGTACCTTTAAGAATTTGGGAAATAAGTGAAAACAAAACGGGGTGGGACTAGAACAGTTTTCTTCATGAATTCCGAGACTGTGCATCGTAATATTTTTAAATTATCGAAAAAAGTAATAGCATTATCTAGAATTATGACACGAAAAATAAAGAATAATCAGAGAATAAATGTAGAAAATTCCTTCATTAGCAGTTAAATGAATTAGTTTATCATAATGAAAGATTCTTGTTCCTTTTATATAAAGAAGGGAATTATTATTAATATTTTTATTTGTTAGATCAGTAATAACATTATGCGATATTATATAACACAGGAGAACAATACACTCGACCCCAAGTGACACGCAACAAGTACATGATGATAAAATATGTCAATATTTCTAAAAGTAAATTAAATTATCTACATCTTTCAGTCCATGTACACTCATTTAACATGATTTAATGAGAACACAATTATAACAACTGTTACTTTCTCCATTTACATCCTAATTTTGTTATTGTTACCGAATTTGTTCCTAAGGATTTAATGCCAAACATCAGGGCGTAACTATGTTGCACTAAAACAAAACTCTAAAATATTTTTTCGATACAAACATTTTACTAATATTAAAAATTCGGAATAAACCGTCTGATCTATTACTTTTACCGAAATATATTGTACCGACTTCGAGATGAAAAAATAGCTTATGTTCCTATTAACAAGATGTGGTGTGTAAAGGTACCTAGTATGATGTTATTTCTGGGAGAAATCATTTCCGTACTCCCTTCGTCAAAGAATCTGTCATAACATCTTAGTTTTTACGTAAACAAGATACCCCAAAGCAAAAAAAAAAAAACAAAACTGAGAACAATTTCGCATATTTTCCATTAAGCTGTTTTGGAGCAAAAAATGCTCACGATTATTACTCGTTCAAAATAATACTAAGGGGAGTACATAGATGATCAAATTCATTTGCTAGTTGGCAATGATGTACAGTTAAAACAAAATGTTCACATGGTTACTTTAATTTATCCGTGAAATAGACGTGGTCACTCTAATTAACTGTTGAAAATGTTAAAAGCATTACCAGTGAATTGCCGGGTACAACATATTCACATAATAAAGGATTTCCAATTATGGAATTTCCACACAGTTACACTACTCGGAAACGCAGATTATATTGTTGGCATTATATTCGTAACTATTTCGGTTATCTGGTATCATTTCTTGGTATCTTTTTTTCGTTTGTGATCTCAAAGAGATAATTCACATTTTAGTAGGCATGGAGAGTATTATAATTCAAATTATAGGAGTCATGGACATTAAATAGATAATAATAAAAATATATGTTTAAATATTCATCTCTTCGGTCAGCTTATGTTTAGGGAGATCTCCATTTTCTTATTCACCTATTGGTAATGTAAACAGTTGAGAGCTGTTATTCCATGAAATCGATCTTTTTTGTTTTGTTCTTTCTTTGCAAAAAGCACCTCAAGAATACAGTGAACTTCGTCGAAATCGTCTTTCAAACAAAAAAATTACTCAAATGTACATAGATACAATCTAAATACATATATATTATAATTATTGTGCGCTTGTATATAAATATTGTGCAGGGTATATATATATATCCCTAATAAATATTTCTAATTATTGTAAGAAAAAAGTATCAATATGATTTCGTTCATCCATCCCTGAGACTAACCTTCTGTTAATCGAACTCGAGTGCTTGCCTTAGCGACTCCTTCCCCGAGGCGGCGACTCCGTCGTCATAGTCGTCCCTCCTCCCTCAGCCTTATCCGATCCCACTTGAGACGCTCTGTGTGTGTTCCCGACATCCGAGGGATGCCATCAACTCAAGACCATCATGCGCCGTCTCTCACCTCTCCTCCGTCCATTGGGAACACGGGAAATGTTTGACAGTCTAAATTTAGAGAAATTGTGGGAACTTGGTTACTACTTCAAGCTTATTAATATAAATTTTGTTCATATTTTCTTTCCTCGTTCAGAAAAAGAATTTCATTTTGAAATTGTTCAGAAATTTGACCACAGTATTTTGATTAATCTTTTTATTTAGTAGTCTCTGAGCACAAAATAACACATCGTTTGATCTCCGTAAATTTAATATTACATTGTTTTTATTAATTTTTAAAAAAATGTTTGCTACATCTAGTAACACAACTTTCTTTCACAGAACATAGTGGTTATACAAAAACTTAAATTCTTCAGCAGCGTAATAAAAAAACAATACACCAAAATTACATTTTACTCCTTTTATTTTTCATAAAAGAGAACTGTTTTGCAAATTACAAAATTTTGCAAACAAAATCACAATTACTGGATTTAAATTCTGGCATTTGCAGCTGCAAACTCTTATTCAGTTTCAATGATGACGACGATTGATTTAGAAACAATAAATTCTTAATTATACCAGCAATTGATGCAGGAAACTATTTCTCTAAGGGAATATTAAATATATTTGTATAAAGACATGCAGTTTGTACAATAACGAAACTTTGGTTAAAAAGTAGAATAATCATTTCTAATATAATTACGTGAAATGTAAAGAGATGAACGATGTTAGAATTACAAGTCTAAGTTTGTAGTGTGTTAGATTACTTGAATGATTTTGAACAGAAAATCAAATAGTGAAATTATCCAAAGACATAGTATTATATAAATGAAACAAAGATTTGTATGAGAGTTAGGTTTTCTGTAAAAACAAATACACTGCATGTAAAATGTCAAGAAAATGCACCTAAACATAATTCGCTTGATGGTTTCTGAACTATTAACGAGATTTAGTCAATGGGATCGACGTATCTAATCATTTAATTCTCCCGGGGTTTTCTTGGTTTGGAAACACAGGATTGATATATCAGAAAGTGGCTTCATAGAATATTTGATGTGATAGATATCAAGGATATTTTACACGGGAGCTAATGTGTTCAAAAATATGTTAGAGGGAGTCATATTTGGTTAGAGGACTATTTCAAAAAGACTTTGGATGGCAAGTGAATAAGTTAGATACAAAGACTGTTCTAAGCAGTAAGCTAGGGTTGCCATCAGTTCATCTTGTGAACCAATGCGACATATCCAAATAGGACTCGATTTGTGAACAAATGCTATGAGTCCAAAATGAATGGATTTGGATGAGTAGACTAATAGATGCAGTGAAAATTAAATTAGTTGGCGAATGAGGTGAATCTAAAATAGATGACTTAATGATAGATCCAAACACTNGAACAAATGCTATGAGTCCAAAATGAATGGATTTGGATGAGTAGACTAATAGATGCAGTGAAAATTAAATTAGTTGGCGAATGAGGTGTGTGAACCATCGAGCGGTGAATCTAAAATAGATGACTTAATGATAGATCCAAACACAGTTTGATTAGTGAGCTGATGGAATAGATTCAAAGTAGACTCATTTTGTGAGGCAATGGGTTAGATCCAAAGTGGATACGACGAGGAGACTTCAATCATCAAGTATCCGAGTTCGAAGAAAATTCCGATCGCAAGTCAATCTCACTTGAAACCACCCTCGCTCCCTTAATGAGAAGTGAAAGGCGAGACGTTTGAAGTACCGCGAGATGAAAGCGACCGCTTTTGGAAGACGCCTGATGCGAAAGGGTGGAGAAGAGATGGAAGAGGAGGGTGGAAGGAATTGCAGAGAGGAAAGGAGTTGCAGAGACCAGAGATTGAAGTAAAAGTGTTCAATTGCTGCGGTCGCAAATTCTCTTGCATTTACGACTGACTCCTTCCCTTACCTCTACCCTTGACTTCTCCGTTAATAGTACTCTACGCTCCCAACACTTATCACCACAAAAACTTTATTTGTTTATTATGTTAGCGTGATCCATACTTCATTATTGACACCGTGGTTTTTCATANTGTTAGCGTGATCCATACTTCATTATTGACACATAATCTTTATTTACGAGAAAATATGGGTACATTCTGGAACACTTATGATGTTCATTTTGCTTAATTCTTATTGACCTTCTAATATTCATATTACATATTTTAATGATATATAAGAAATATTTTGAATTCCTTTATAGCTACGAATTTTTTTCATGAAAAATATGGAGAACTTCAAGAATTAATCGTCGGGGTAATAAAAGCTTTCTTTATAAAAAGATGCACACAAAGAACGACACTACACAGAGATAGTTAAGACATGAATAGATATCTTAAGTTTTTTACACAGTGATTTTACATTTTTTTCTAATACGTTCAAGTTGAAAAAATAACTCATCTTTCATGTTATTAAATAGTTTAAATACACACGTAATAATTGAATTTCCAAGAATTTGTTTAAAAAAAACGTTAATGTCAATGCATACGATATGATTTGGTACTGAGGCCAGTAGGTCTGCAATAAATATATCTACACTTAATGGATAATGATGTGTGATAGCCTAACATTTTGTTTCACCGAGTTGTATATTGATAAATCTGGTAAATATTGGAATGGATATAAAATTGAGTTTTAAAAAATCAGAATCTTCGCCGATTTATTTTCTGAAGTCTAGTTCAAGTGTTTTTTGAAAGAGTCGGATCGGATGCGCATGAGATTAATCTAGTCCTTTAATTCAAGAATTCATCAATCAAAACGGTATAAGTATTGTCGATACTTAAATTATCTCTCGGTATTTTTTGTTTATTCGCTCATAAAAAATTTACTTCTAATCTTGCCCTCTTGAAGAAAAGAAACAGATACTTTACGGTTCCGTTTCACAATCAATTATTATTAGTATTTCCTGATTCTTATTGTTTTCTCAGGTGTCGTTTATTCTGATATTATTTCCATTCTAGAAATGTGAATTTTATATTACGACTTATTTAGATTTATAGCAGCAAGAAGTGATAGTATTTATCAAAGGAGTGATAGCGCCCCAAACGAGTTGCAGAAGGAGATAACATGGAATCGATTCCGTGATCGGCAGAACTTAAAAGGAAGAGAGATTATGGTTTTTTCTTCTTTCTTCTAATTATCTATATACGGATAGCAGAGTAGGCTAGATCGTATTATAATTTTATTATTTATCGCATTGTCATTCGTAATATTGTTATACCATAATCATAAAATGTAGTGATTAAGTCTCTATATCAATAAGACGTTGTTTCAGTGTCACCTAAACATAACGTTAGAGAAATGACTATAGCGGTCAGCTAAAAGAGCAGTATAGAAGCAAAATCGCACTATGTTCCGTCTACAGTGTCGCCTGTTCACTATCCATGAGGTCTGATCTAATCCTATGATATCTACTCTTCCCTCATTGCATTGACATCGCTCACGCGTATCTTAATGTTAAGATACGTTCTACAAATGTCTCTTTCAAGTATTGTAAGCAGAAATACCATTTTCGTATGGGTTATCATTTCTCTTTCCATGTCGTCATTTGCTTTTGGTTGAGTCCATCCCTGTGATCGTTGCCACCACCTCCACTATCCTCCTCACTCCTTCCATCCACGGACATCATCATCCCTGAAGTCGTCGGTCGTAAAGGTGGTGCAGCGTCGTTTCTAAACTTTCCTCTCGAATTCGCCGCATCCTAAAGCTTTGCCCAGCGCGCAGCTATCTACTGCCTTCTCAGTAGCACTTCCAAAGTGTCGGAGCCAGGTTGAAATTCGGCAGCCAACAACTTGAGGTAAGTTGCGAAGGAATCAAAGTGATGCACTCGCTCACAGCGGCTTGGAGATTCTTAGCGATAGAGTGCGGTTAGGCGATACAATCGATGCAGACTACGTTTGCAGAATATTTCTTGCACTTCCAGCAATGCTTCAAGCGTCTAAGTTCATTGGCTTGCTTGTATTATATAATAATTGAATTAGGACTTCTACAATCATCATCTGGGGCAATAATATCAAATGTCCCAGAAATTTTTGAGTTCCTTTTCCGCATTAACTAGACAGAGCAAATCCACAAATGAAGTCTCGTACTTTTTAGCATTAAAAAATGAGTTGAAGATTTCTTTATTATTTCATCTTTCGACTTTTTCTCTCCGATATATCAGCATTTAAACATTACATCAAGAAAAGAAGCCACTTCACTCATTTATATGATAAGGGTGCTACTTAACTACTTGAGTTCTAAAAAAATGACTACGCTGACACGTTTGACCAAGCTGGTATAAACAATATTTGTAGGGAATTGTAGTACGTTGTGCGTTATCGTATACTATTCATAATTGTTCTTAAGTCATGTTTACATTGTTTTATGCTGAATCGTGTGAAACTTGCCTTCAACTAGAAGATGGGGGAAATTTAGTATTCAGGTAAATAAAATTGTCTCGCAAAGTCAAATTAAACGTTCATATTATTGTACAGAATATTAGATTACCTAGTTATATTTATTTTGTATTCATTTACTATTTTGCATGGGTTTATTGGTGGGAGATTGTGAAATGATTACCACAATTTTATTGAATGGTGTTCCCAGGGAAATTAGTGTGGAAGGGTGGGTGGATGAAGTACGAGCAATTTCTGAATGTTTTTATAAACGAGATCACCTCGAGACAACCTGGCTCTCACACACTTTCATCGAGAAAAAAAATTTTTTTTTTTACAGTTGCTTGAATCTGCGTTCCGAGAATTGATAGGCCATCTCCCGAATTGTTACATCATGGGTCTTTCAAGATACATTTATAAATTATTTATCGATCACTAATATTACTTCCATTTAATTAAATAAATAATTAAAAACTTAAGAATATTATTTATCCATAAAATGTCGTATTTTTTGTAAATAGGTAACTTCGATTTCTATTTATTTGACAATGGAAGTATGAAAAATAGTAACAGGTATGAAATAAAATTTTACAATATTTACTTTCAAGGACGACCAAATATCTATTATTTCAAGTTAAATCAAAATTTGCCTGCATACAAATATCAAACATTGAAGCGATTTTTAAAATTATGTCAAATTGTTCATTGCATACAATTTCAATACAATTTACCCCTATATTTCCTCTGTTGTGTTTAGCGTACAGAGTTTAAATAAACAACTGGCATCTGTAATTGAAATATTTATGAGAGTTATTTATTCGTAAATTCATACAAACTTGATTGCATTAATAGTTGTCGCTAAAACAGCGATGAATTAAATACAATTTAAAACGCTCCTCTGATGACCATTTTCCAATCGTTTGATATTGAACATTCTTTTCTGTGCTTTGTGTTGGAAATAAATTTCATGCCTCGGTTGATTTCATGAGAAAAAAAGACAGACAACAGGAAACTTCAGGCGATTTCGTTCATTGTCCTGCTAAACGCGTATATTTTACGTAATGGGTTTATATTATTTCTTTTGTAGCCATAGAAAGTTGGTTGAAACCTCAGAAATTGGGTTCGGTTACCCAGTGATGATGAATTCATTAATTAGATAATGAAATAATGGATAAGAGGATAATTAGGAAGACTTCCCGAAACTAGATGACAACTATCAATTACTCGCATTTGTGATTCAAAGCTTAAACTATATATTTTTTTCGAAACCTCTGCTACAGAACAAATAAGTCATTTGGTGTTTGTGAATTGAACAAAAATTAACTACAATAAATACAGTAACTGTAACAAATAAGAATAATATTGCTGATACTGGAATTAAAAGAACTTTTGCAGAACAATTTTGCCAAATGTTGTTCAAAGTTTTAATTATACCTGCGGTAATAGGAAAGAATAGAAGACGCAACCACCGTGATCATTGTTCGTCTTTCAAAATAACATGTAACTGCAATTTTTATTACGTACTGCTTTGGTTGAATCACGATCATCGAGATTTTTCAAACTTTTCTTAGTTTATTATCACCCGCGCAGTCATACGCAGCTTGCAACTGCTTAGTTTATTCGATTGACAGCTCCACTCGGTCTTTATGACACAATAGAATATCCAAGAGATAGGTTTAAGTGAAGTCGATTTTGTGTGACGTGATACAATATAGTTCATATGCACGCCACAACGCTGTGCTCTTGTTGTATGACGACTCATGAATTTACATTTAAACATCACCAGCTTAAATTTCAAAAGTAGTGTGGCACGAAATGTACAAAAATGTGGCATTAATACGAAATTTCAACTGGTTAACAGCCCCACATTCATATTCTCCTTGAAGATTCTCTCATCTCAAAACCCGTGTTTTTCACTGGGAATCAGCTTGATTGTAGGATGCTCGACCCCGTTTTTACGTGTTCAATTACACAACAGTGATGACATCTCTATTGAGATGTAAACCTAATGATAAAATGAAGTAAAGAAGAAGAAACGTCGGATTCAAACACAAAATTATGTCAAAAAGTAGTTCATCATTTACGCCACCATTTCGGAAGTTCGAATGAAGAGCGAGTGCGCGAGCGACGAGGAACTTCTCACCTCCCACGCGAGGAAATATTTCGCACTAGCTCTATTTGCCTCAAGCAATGTGCCACTGTCGAGCGCGAGGTAATTAAGACGCAAGGCGATTCCATCTCGTGCTCTCTTCCTCCACATCTTGTACCAACGTAGTAGGAACAACGGTGGCATCCCCGTCACCGACGCCATCATCCTCCCATGGGGACTGCAACTATTCACTTCCCAACCCCCATACTCCTCGCGCAACACCGCTCTGAGCACGATCTTCGTTGGCATACCCGTTGGCGCTCGTCACGCGGTGATTAGTGGTGGCAGCGGTCGGTGCGCCAGTGACGGTGTTGCCCACTTACAAAATTTATGCTTCTGGGACTGAAACAATCGCTACACTACACTGTACACTATTTTCAATGCACATTATCTCACAATACTAATTCCACAAGTTCGATCATNGATAAAAATTTCATTTTAACCGTCTTAAACTGAAAATTATATAAAAAAATTCACAATCGTCGATGTGTTAATCACCAGCACTCTTTCCTTTGATTTCTTTCATTATTTAAATCATACTTAGTGGAAATATGCAAAAAATGTCAAATTAATGAAAATTGTCAATATTCCCCCCCCCACTTTTCAATCCCAATCACCACCACTGATCATCAATAGCAAATAATTTCATACCGATGAGGACTCCCACAATAAGAAAAAATTGAGTAAGTTATTGACAGCGAAACGTAAACAGTAAAATCTATCGCTCCATCTGACCTCTATTTTGCATTCTTAAAATACTAGGAAAATATGGGACCGTACCATCATGGGAAACAATTTTAATTAATACCAAGTACATTTATTAGATAAATTCACCTTGGTTTCTTTCTGTTACGATCAAACGCAAAGAAACGTAAATTATGCTTCAATTCTATGCTTCAACGTGTAATTATCCTTCAGAACTATGATCACTCCTGAATATTATAGAAACACGTAAAGACTGCCATAAAGTTTCATTTTAAATAGTTATTTTAATATTTTTCTGTAGACAGACTTTATTCAAGTAATGAATACCGAGTTATCTTGTGATTCATAATTTTAATACATATTGCCACGTTAAATGAAAAATGAAAAATTACAGTAAAACTTAAGCGTTCTGAAAAAATTATTATCATTTACTAGATAATGATGAGGTTCTTTTAGACTCGACGTTCTTTTGTCTTTCTACTGTGATGAATAATTCACCTTTCTTAATAAAGGATTTACTCTTAATTCTAATCATTTTAGAAAAAAAAGTTTAAAGTTAATAAAACCATGTAAATATTGAACGCAAAGAAAAAATATTCTATAACTTTTTTTGTCGTACTGCGTCATTTTAAGTCATTTTCCGGTCTTTAATTTGCATATATTTACATATATTGCCCATAGAAAATATACTGAAGTATCTACACAAACGGAATCTATTTATAAAGTCTCTGAAAGTTTGACGCTTTTTATGAACGTACATAATGGCCTGGAACTTACTGAAGACAGGAGTCAATATATATTTAAATATTCATAAATAAATTTGAAAGTCATTTTCCGACAAGTATTTCGAATATACAGATAGGAAGAGGTAAGAAGGGAAAACATAAAAATACTAAAGTGGGTTTCGAAGAGATTTTTTGAAAAGAAGTAAATGGATTACCGAAAGAGGGAATAAAATCTAATCCTAGTAGCAAACCCAGTACTATGGCAACCCTTGCGTCTACTTCTCGTCGTCACTCCGCGAGCAGAGGCGTCTTCCAACGTGACCTGCATGCCAAGGAGTTCCCACTCTATGCATACTTAATGGTTCCTCACGACCGATTCATTGCGAACGGGTCAGTTTGCTCAAGTCGGTTCACGTAAAGCTAATTGACATATTAGACTGATAAACATTCTTGGAACACAAGAGGAGTCATGCGCATCTGAAGACGATTCGTGGAGTTCAATGCGTTATTGGATGGATCTTACGGTTTATTTAATCAACAGTAAATACTGCGTCTGTGAAGTATTAAAAACAAAAATCTGGAAAATTCATGAACGAAAATGCCATATAATATCTTATAAAATGTATGAATTGAAGTGTTTGTAATCACCATTAATGGTGTTCGTCGTTATGTATCAATCCTCATGTCATATTTTGCTCCTAATTTTTCTACTCATTTTCCTCACTCCTGAAGGCTTATTTTACTAAAAACCATTCCTGAACTATCTTTAATATAATTCAAAAGATATATAAATTCGTACGTCATATCAAAAATATTCAGACAAATTCATAACAGACAAATTTCCTCATTCGATTACTAAAGAATCGTTTCGGTGTCATTTATGGACAGCGTATTGAACAATCATTTACTTCCGGTCTCTAATTTGCATATATTTTACAAAAACGTCTAGATTAACACTTAAGGTAAGAAGGCTTAATGTTTATTTCCGTAAAACTTATTTCTACTTGCATATCTTTTAGATATGTTGCGAGGTAGATATTGCAGTCAATTTAACCTAAATTATTGACTTCAGAAAAATAATTTTTATTTATTTAATGTTGAAATTACAAAAAAAGAAATCATAAAAAATAATTCTATAATAATTAACGAGCAAGTATTATGTATCCCAACTACGTGGACAAAATACATATTAATAAGATGTAATTTAACCAGTCATTATCTTGCCTTGATCAGTAGAATAAGGGAAAAAATAATATAGAGGAGGTCATCAATATTATTGCGGTTTCGCTTGACATAGCTTGAACTTAAAGGTAAATTCATAATTAAAATAACAATATTTAGATGATAGTTGCGCAGAAAATTATTAATTTACACAAAAATACAAGTATACACAATAAAATACATATAGTTCTCTCCTAAGGTAACGTTTCGCATTCCTTGAAATGTGATAGAAAATTCTGTTTTGGGTGTGATACGCTAATTGAGTGTGTGGTATATTTACGTTCTAATATTTATTTTCATATTATTTCTGTGATTCATAATAAGTTATTTTTAAACTCTGGGAGTAACATCGAAAACTGTTCAAAACATTGATATCGAAATTTTAAATAACAACAGTATTTTCCCTAGTGCAAAAAAAAAGTACTTGCATATCGATGACCGTTACTTTTCAATGTTTTATTATTCTTCCTCACGACAAGTCACCGAAGACTCATCAAAGTTGAGAGGCGCTTCCACCACCACCACCACCGTGACCGCTACCTGCTTTCGCCGTCGCCGCTTCGGCAGCGCTACTCTCGCATTCACTGCAGATAAAGTTGGAAACGGTGGCGGCAGCGGCACGAGGACTAAGTGGTATTGGGTCTTTCAGCAGCGGACTCCTGCGTCTCGTCCATCTCCTTCTCTCGCACCTTCGCAACCAAGTGGTTAGCGAGTGTCGCACCCATGACCAAGGCAGAGAAGGTGGAACCACTGCTTTTGGTGCAGAAGTTGTGAAATTCTGGAATTGTTGCTCCTATTGCCACAATCTGGAAAATCAATGGCGCCGCTCTAGAAATGTCTTTTGGGAATGCTCAAGGATAAAATGAAGGTCGGTGTAAATGCTTTCATTCTTCAAAGCTATTCCCGTCACTTATCTTCGTTTGTATTTAATTTATAAATATGTTTCTGATGAGGGAGATTAAACGATTATATTAAACGATTAAAAAACGAAATTCAAAAAGGAACATATATTATTACAAGTTTGCATGATTTGGAGAGGAAATATATTGGTTTGTTCGGTAATATATAAAAAACCATTATTCATCTGGGGTATGTGAGGGAAATCCCAACTGGATATGTTACCTTTATCGAGACCCTAAGTTCGCTTTCCTCCACCAAGCTGAATGTTGAGAAAGAGAAACCCTGCATTTGATTTACATTTTCTTTGATTACTTATAATTGTTGGGTCTCATTAGGGCCAAAAATGCCATTTTTTGACAAAAAAATAATGTGAGTGTTAACATGAAAACGCATTTAATTAGTAAAGAAAATTTGACGTTAATATTCGTATTTTAACAACTCAACGTTTCGGCAAACCCTTACCAATACTTCGGACCATTACTCGCATCACTTTCCAAGAAAAGTGGAGATTTATTGGAAGATCAAGTTGTCTTAGTAATATTTTTAAATATTACTTAAAAAATGTATTGCAAAGCCCATTATTTCCATATTTTTAAAAAGGGGATAACAATTTTCGAGTATCGTTAATTTCAATTTGTATTTAAGGAAACTGTAAGGGTAAAACGGCTCATTTGACCTCTATTAATTTGCTTAATTTGTAACTACGCATTTGTAACAGTAGTATATTTGTCATGGATCGTTGCTACGAAATTCTTTCGTCAACGAAATAGAAGAGCGATGATCTCTCTTGATATAGTATGATACGTTTTGAGAAATAATGCTCTTCATATAGCACATGGAAGACATGAGAAATTCATTAGATAGACAATGACGAAATACTTGATGAGTGCGCAGTGCACAATCAATCACTCTCCAAGTATGGAGTACATAAGTAAGGAAAGCATAGGTATCCACTTACTACCAACGTTTATTGAATTTCGTTGGATATGCTGATATACCCGATCCGTATTTAGGTAACTGTATTTCCGAGTCTTTGGGGATATGAGAGAAAAACACCCTCTGAAGCAGCTGATCGACATGATCTCTGATTCTTCTCATATTTTTCTAGATTGTGAGTTGGGAACGTGCTCGGAAGGAATACTTTAGAATTCTGCACACTCTGATAATTTCTTTCTCATGTAAATACGTGGGAAAAATCAGCGAGATTAAAAAATTTGGGAAAATGTGCTGTAAATATTATTCGTCTCGTTAATTATGTATTCTCTAAATTATATATTTGTTCAATACTAGGAGATCATTTATATAATTTTGATTCGTGAATATTTAAGACTAGAAAATTTAATGATATTCTGAAATTTTAGGCAATTGGTGTCGGGGATGAAATACACGATGGTTGAATCCGCATGTTCAGTACCCTCTTCGGCCTCTGTCTTAGACTCCACCCGTTTGCCGTAGTTGCTCACTGCGGCAGTCCGACTTGGCGTGACTCACAAAACCCCTTCAAGAGGCCTTAGTATGCCTTAGTTACGACACAAGTTCCCCAACACTCGATGCGCCTTGGTTTGCCCTCTTCGAATCAAAGGACCAGAAGAATATTTTCGGCTAAGTGAACAAAAGCTGAGATATAGTAGTTCGCCTTGCGCGTTCGAATTATCCAAACTTTGGAGAAGAAATTAGAAGCGTTATCAGTTTCCCATTAAGCCAATTTATCACGTACTTCTTATTGTTAAGAGAGTTGTGGCACGCTTCGAACTTGTTTGGAATTTCTGAAATTAATACACGTAACGCAATACCGATAATCGATATAGTGAGGCATAAATTCTGATCGAAGACTCATAACAAGCACGCTCCTTAGAGGAAATTTGTAAATAATATCCACGTTTACTCTAGCACGATCAAAATACTTACTCGATGTGATAATTTTTATTCCGTGAGAGGAAATGTTGAGCAAATATGTTGAAATGATATTGTAAATGGTATTGAAATTAACACCTCAGAGCTTGTATCAAAACAAATTTTTGCATTTAACAATAATGTAAAAAGCTTTAACACCTTTAAATTGAATTGTTTATGATTTTTAAAATTGCATTAATTTTTGCAACTGGCAAATACATAAGCTCAATGTAATTCAAATTTCTGAAAAAGATAATTATTTTTAATTTTCTGAAACAGTTTTCTGGTTTTTCAGTATCGTACGTTCTTGGAAAAAATAATTTTAATTCGGATATGGAACCAAGAAAATTTCTCATTCACATAATATAAACTCTAATTTATTTGGACACCGAGAACGTGGAACTAGTCAATTTTATGCAACGAGGACCTTGATCGTTTAAGATACTGTCATTATTTCGTTTCCAACGCAGTAAGAATACGTACTGTTCAGTCTCCCAATTTCATGGACAATTGCAGCGGTCGTGCATGGAAGAGAGGAAGTGAGGACGGAGGATAATACCTCAGTGGGGGCACAGCTGGAGCAACGCAACGTCCAGCTATATGTAAACGATAGATGTGCCAATATTCGCAGTTTCTCGAAATATTATCGAGGTTAAATATTTGTAAATTAACAAATTAAATATTTCTTTTAATGGTCTAGTATTAACAATTAATAATAGTTTCAATCTAGTCATTAGATTTGTCTTCGTGGTATCTAACTGAACTAAAACGTATCCTCCTCAATGAAACATTGTTCTAATAAGAATGATGATTTTCATGTCAGCGAAAACGAGTTAACGTTCAAGTTAAATCAGATAGAATTGAAGGTAATTCTAAGGTTTTATTGCAGAAAATAATTACTTATTGCGAATCTACTGTAAACTCTTTTATGTGTGTATTTGACATTAAAAATACGAAAATTAGACAATTAATTACAAAAATAGAGAATACTATCTTTATATTAACACGAAATGCCATGTATAGTTTAACAAGATATGTATAGGTTTCGTTTGAGTAGCATATGATAAGTAAAACAATTTATTGAAAACAAACTCATATAGTTCTTAAATAATTTTTCAACAATTTTGAGATAATATAAAAACAACAAACGAATGCTCTACGAGTTGATGTCACACCACATGAGTCAGTTTGAAAGTGGATTTCATAGAAGTAGCTTTCATTATTTCTTATAGAAATCGGAATATAATTATTCCTTTCTTTACCAACAATCAGTGCATTCTATTAATTCGTTACATATTTAGTGAACTTGCAGGGAATCCTGAAAATAATACAAAATAAATAAAGAACTTAGAGAACTAATTATTCTTCTATTACGTATGACAATATTGAGTTTAAAAATGTTCAATTCTGGGATGAAATATCAATAGGAGAGAGACATTCGGGTTACATTTATTGCTAAGATTTTAAAATTTGAATTATTTAACTCCTGCAAATTTGACGCGTCAAATATATCCGAATCTTTATATTTAATGAAATAATTTTGAAATAAAAGGTATTCCGTTAATTGCCGTAATTTAAGTAGAACACAGCTAAAACACGATCAACAATCCGCGCCGCAAATATATTGCACCTTTTCACAGATTTTCCACCACTGTGCAATTTTCCCACCAGTGGACGCAAATACAATTCATGAATCTATGTAACAAACGATGCTGCGGCATTATTTCACTACACGGTATTAAGTTGTAGTGCACACCTACCCTACCTCTAGCAAGTAGATTGTCTCATGTGATCAATTTTAATCAGTTCAATATAATAATTTCATTGTCATAAATGTCTTCGATTCGATATCACAGAAACTACACAATTTTGTATCGCCAACGTTTCGGTTATTTAAAGCAGAGTTGCAAAAATGAACACATATTCATAAACTAAGATCAGTTTCTGCTCTATTATTTATCATCCACTGGTAGAAGGTTTACATAATGCAATCAAAACTGAACAATTATTCGTACAGGAGGGTAATCCTCTTTCATTAGATGATTGTTTAAGAAGAGCAAACAAGGCAATTCTCACTTATTGGGAGATATGTAAATTCTGTTTCACGGAAAATCAATCAATTCCAGCAAACATCTGCGTGATTGCATACTCGTTTTCCTGATCCCTTTTAAACACTCTAATATATCTATCGTATAGGTATGTGTGTGTTTTATCTTCTCGTGTTGCAATTGATTCATTATGCTGTATCAATTTACCATGAGATTTTTTAATGACCATTTGCAACATAAAAAACTCATTATCTTATGAAAGAATTCTTGAGAAAGCGTGAAAATTGATTTTTCATCTTCACTTTATCTGCATCTTACTAAATATCGCAAAAATTCATGAAAATTTACTTAAATATTTGGTTCATTACGAACAAGCGTTTCCAGGTAAAAATATTGTATATTGATATTGGTAAAATGTAGTATCTTGGTTATAATAATAACAACACAATTTTTGAATGGATGAGCATTTTAATTCCAAACATTGAACATGTTTTATATTTAAATGCATTATATTTCTCATTTCTATGTTGCATGATCCCGTTTCAACTATGCATTTTCAAATGTGTCATTTTCGCCTAACACGGGAAGAAAAGAATTTATGAAATGAGATTGAAGGAAACTACACAAATATTATTAAAAACCATCGTTTTCACTACTTAGGAAGGAGTCGTGAGAAACATAACTGACTATCTGACGTTCCCAATATTTAGATATAAATCGTGGGTGATATCTTATGAGAATAGATCAAAGAATTCTATCGATCTCCAGTAAAGACGTTAGTTGACGGGGATAGATTTTTGCCCGCTCCTCAAGAATTTTCGACAGAGTAAAATGGGTCATTTTTCTCTGAGAACCACTCGTTAAGAGACGTAAACACTATTTAATTATGATTGAGACTCTAACCTCGTATCAATGTGGGGATTGCAAAATCAGCATATTTTATGCAATGCTTTCGAAGACCTCGCTAGCATAATTTTATATTGTCGCTACTGCGAATGATTTCGGAAACTATCGAGGTACAACGACAGTTTCTCAATTAACCCACAAACAGCCGGTTCTTAAGCGCACACAGCATAGTGTGCCGCCTGGTTCACATATCACCGGTAAGGGAAAGTGTTTCAAGTCATAAGGTCTAAATGGAAATGGTGTACAATTGTGGAAGGTGAACGGGTAGTGTATTGGTTAACAGCCCTGCCATCAATGAAGGAGTCCCGGGTTCCTAGCCATTTTCATCTGACAGAAAGTTATCACAATATTCTTCCGTAGCCCGGGGTTTTGTATTAATTAACAGACCTTCTCCACTATTTGCCTAATGGAGTTCCCCTTCCCATTCCTGCCCAGGAATTCTGTTGACAACAGAGATCTAGCAACACTAAGAATACCAATGCAGTAATATTTGAAACAACATTGTACGTAGACCAGTATAACTGTATTAATATGATAGTCGGCAAGAATATTGCCAATACTAAGAGAACCACATCAGCATCTAATAAACGATGATACCACTAATAAAGGGCACTCTCAAACAAAGAGGAAAATTGATGAAACCTCTTTCTCCTGCGTAGCCTTCGGATGATTCAAAGAAAAAGGGTGTTGGGACAAAGTTACCGAGGAAACTTATTGGGAATGTGATCCAGGGTAGCAACCACCAAACTACTGAAAAATCTAAGGAAGGGATGACTTCACCACAAGGGAGATATTGAAGAAAAAATCTGAAACCTTCACGAAACTGTTGTTGAAGTTACCACCTCAGCGACATCAAGTCTCACTCCAATCCAATGAGATATCGATTCATCCCAGATCCCCTTCGCTAATATTACATTTCACAACAAACAAACACTTTAATTAAATTACTCCCAATCTTACTATACCTTCATTTCGGGAGGTTTCGATTCTCTAGTTGACTTTACACTCCAGACAGTTTGTAAATGTTTCGCGGAGGACCCATGTATATTTGCGTAAATTAACGCAATGGAAAAGCAAACTAACAAATTCCACAAAGTCCATTGAAAAACAGATCACCAACGTTTACCTGCGACGCTCCGGAAATTAAACGTGAAGTCTGCCAGGGCCGCGTCGCAATCCAACATTAGTGGTGTGGTGAGAACGAACTTAGGACACGTCCTCGCTTCGAAGCGAACCACGAAAAGCTATAGAAAAACTTATAATCCTAAAAGCATATTAGCGAAGAGGAAAATCTATACTTTACAAAACGTTCCAAGAAAAAATATATAAAATAATTTAGAACAAATACCAACAGTTATTGAACGAATTGAGTCATTTACTGGGAGGTTACTTCTTACAAAATCCTCACTTTTGAGATCGCCGTAATAATATGTTTTTTGAATTGATAGCACTTTTTAAATTTAGACAAAAACACTTCTTTTGCAAACCTCTAGAACAAGATTTTTCTTTGTGCAAAACCTCACATGCTTTCTTTTTAATTCTTGATTCTAATGCCACAAACTCTGAATCATTACTCCCATCTAAAAAGATACGTGTTACTATGTTTTCGTTTCATGTTGCATAATTAACTGAAGAAATTAGTCAGAAAAGTCATTTTTTACTATAACTAAAAATTATTATATAACTTTACTATCAGTATAATTTTACTTTATTTTGTTAAAAGAAAGCTAAAATTATAAGAATGAAAATGGCGTAAATTAATTTCTAATTACTTCAACATAATGTATAATGTTGGATCTGTTATGCGAATAACCCCACCTGTCAGTTTTGTGTAACGTTTATATTAGAATGTTTATTTCTGTGGCAGAGACGGAGAAGGAAATTCGTTCGTTACATTTAATCTGTCAGATGCAATACTCTATCCCCCACTTTTTTTCAATTCATGTCCACGTCAACATAGAAACACTTTTCTCAAAAGTCTTTAAAATAAAACAGGTAAAGATGAAATAGCATTTTTTGAGGATCTTCCATCACCATTACGCTAATACTTTAATAATGAGAGTGGATGTAAGTTCAAGGAAAAACAGCACGTAGATAAAAATCAGCAAAATGAATGGTGCGTAATAGTGTGCTCCCTCCAACTTAAACCCGGAATTCTTTATCGACCTCACGATATTTTAAAACATTGATTTCATTAGATTTATCACATTAAGAATTATTAAAAAAATTAAGCACTTTCTTTATTCCCATTTATTTCTGTATTTTTTTACAATAAGATATTTTATGAACACGCGCGAGTTAAAGACGTGTGCACGAGGTTTATAAATCGGTATTTTCTGATTTCTTTCAAAGAAACCTGAGCATGATATCCTCCACCGAGTCACAAGTTGATAGGTCAAGGGTAAAGGAGTTGCAACCCCTGCTCCATTCTTATATAAGCGATCATGAGAAAGAATCCCACCGGTGCGGAGGATGAGAGATGTGGCGGGCGAGAGGCGGACGTCGAGTCTCGGAGAAAAAGCTGGCAGTAGCCGAGCGCGCTCTGTCAGGCGCACAGCGCTGGAGACAAATGCGAAGCGCTTCCCGACCAGCCCTCGCAGCAACAGCACCGGCAGCGGCAGGCGCAGAGGCCCTCGACGCTCGCAGCAGCCTCCCCTTACCTCCCACCCTCCAATACAAACCCACTCGTCATCCCCAACATCATTTGGACCCACACCACTACATCCACCCTGTCTCGTCACGTTGCAGACAGTGGGCTACTATCCACAATCAACAACTTTTCCAAACATTTCCTTCAACTCTTTCGTCATCGAGGATTTCGATGCGGAACACAGTACTACAGTAAACTGGAAGAAGGGTGGGTTATTGTAGATGCGAAGATAGTAATAGTGAAGTGATAATAGGGAAATGCGTGAGTTAGAAAGGGTGGGAAGGGAAATGTGAAGTGAAGTGCACTATAGGGGTAAATCAAATGTTCGGGTCATCAGCCGTTAAATGTGCAAAAGGTAATGATTAAAAATACATTAATTTTTTATTTGTTTCATGGTCACAATTATTTGTATTTATTATTTTAATATTTGTTTAATCGTATTGTTTAATAAATTATTTAACAATTTTTAATTTCAGTTCTCTGTAATATGTATCATTCTATTGTATTTCCCTATATGTTTGCTTTGCTTTTTATTTATGTTCATACGTTTCGACCCTCAATTGACACTTCACCACGAATACATAAAATGCACAATACTCAAATGTACGTAAATTCTTAACACATACGGAACATGAACATTGGACAATAAACACACGTCACTACAGTAATTGTAAATGTGGGACAAATTTTTGGTGACCGATTGATTATGTGGATTGATTTTGTATGTTTCCGATATACTGGTAAATATGTTTATTTCTCCTTATACTTGCATCTTTCTCTATTCTTACCTTTAGCTATTTATAACATTATCCAAAATTTGATATTGGTTGGTGATAAAGTTAAATACAAGTTTCTATGTTGTCCGATTACCACAAGCACAATTAGACATAACTTCTGGGTTTGTCATTTCCCTATTCCATCTTTTATGAATGTTATATTCTTTAATTTGTTACTGAAACTTTAATCGTATGTATTCCTTCTTCCCATTCCTCACTTCCTATGTACTTCTAGTAATGTCTAATTCTCTGAATATTTCATTATTTATCATTTCCTGACCCGTCCCTCATAGAAATTTTAATCCTACGTTCATAAATTTGCATCAACATCTTCCTATAGAAGCTTCATAATATAAACAGCAATCCTCTTTAATATTTTATCGATTTCCGATGCCTCTTCAGGGCAAAGCCAGCAGAAACACTTGGATTGAAACAAGGGCCAGGATTGAATACCAATTAATGACATAGCAGTAGGTTCAGTAATATCCCTCGGCTAGGCCAGTGGCTTTGACTTCCATTTAAACGTGTTCTACTCGGGTATCTTTAATGTAAGAGCGACTACAATTTTAAAAATTTCGTGGAAATATAGTTCTTCATTGTTGAAATTTTTATGTTCAAATGTTCGCGATGCTTCTGCTTTGGGAAAAGTAGTTTCGAGAGGTAAAAGAGTTTGGGAAAAAGCTTTACCAGGAAAAGTGTTTTGGAGAAAATCGGTAGTTCGTATGACAGCGGCGCTGAGTTTCCAATAAAAGATCGATTTCCAGCAAAAAATAATATTGACGTGATAAGTAAACAAATTTATACAAACAAAATAATATAAGTATTCATGTGTCATTGGATGGCTCTCCTTGTAACCTAACATTGTAAAAATAACGTGCTAAAAATAATAAGGAAAAGAAACCCTTTTTTAGATTCAGTCTTTACTTCTAAATTAAGGAAAGTACAAATAAGAATGAAAAAGAACAATGTATTAGCTAATGTCACAACAAAAAAAGCAATGAGGAAATAGTTACCTCATACCACTTCCGTTTCCATTCGGAGTACAGTCTTTACAATACTCAAAGCTCAAAGAACCACTCATATTTGTGAGTTGTGAATTATTTGTTAAAACCAAATTAAGTTTATTTATTTGCAATTTAAAATTTTATTCATCTGAGCACGCTCAATGCTGAAAAAGTAATCTATTGAGCAAATCCCATATATTTCTGTCTTCTATTTCAAGAAATGAATAAATATGTTATTCAGAATAGTTTTTGATATTACGTTATGGTGTTGGTGTGACTTGAATGTTTAATATTAAATCAGACAACGAAATATTGTCCATATTATCCAATCTCCATTATGGAACAAGGTTTGTAGCTTAAATGAAACATTCTCCTAAATAATTACAATAATATACAGTGGAGTTCCAGTAACAATATATTTAGATCAAATCGAAATATACTAATATACAAAGTACCAGAACTTCGGAATAGAAATCAAAAATATTTGGAAACTAAAATTGTTCCAATTGCTATTTTATTCACTTGCAAATTTTCGCAAGTTATAAAGCACTCTCACAACAGAAGGACTTCAGTTACCAATAAAAGAAGCTGTGATACTTTAAAACTTATGATACTCTTTAACTTCAAAGTACCTAGAAACTGATATGATGAATTATAATACCAAAATTATATATTGAGAAATAAAGAAGGTTAAATAATAATAAATAATAATATTGATGAAGAAGCGGGATGGATTGTGATAAAATAAAATGAACGTGAACTGCTCCACTGAACAAGAAACTGATCGTGATCCATATCTACATTAGCATCCAAACAATACATTCTACCAAGTCAATGAAAACTTAGTCGATAACTCAAAGCAGGTAAATTAAAGAGACGAAATCCATCATACTTTAAATAAGTATCTCTTACAATATTCACGGTTTGACACCACTAAGAGACCAGCAATTCCACGACAAGGTAGTTCAATAACTTTTTCCAGCATAATACAAACCATCAACGACACTGTTCTACCAGAATATTTAACACCCATTCATCCTTTAGAGCATATGTATTCCCTCATCTACTGTGCAGCATTGACTGCTGTCATATGCAATGGTGCCAAAATACGTACATGTACAGAAACTACTGAACCAAGTGGAGATAAGCCAATGCCCAAATGGAAGATGAGGTTGATTACGAGAATTGAAAAGATCCAGAAGGACATTGCTCGTCTTTATCAGGCTATGAAGAAAAATGTAAACAAAAAGCAAACTGTAAACAAAAGTCTTACAAATACTTTATAGATACAGAATTCAAACCAAATTTGATAAAAACAATGAGAATGTGAGTGAAATTATGGATACACTCAAGCAAAAACTGNTCATCTGAGCACGCTCAATGCTGAAAAAGTAATCTATTGAGCAAATCCCATATATTTCTGTCTTCTATTTCAAGAAATGAATAAATATGTTATTCAGAATAGTTTTTGATATTACGTTATGGTGTTGGTGTGACTTGAATGTTTAATATTAAATCAGACAACGAAATATTGTCCATATTATCCAATCTCCATTATGGAACAAGGTTTGTAGCTTAAATGAAACATTCTCCTAAATAATTACAATAATATACAGTGGAGTTCCAGTAACAATATATTTAGATCAAATCGAAATATACTAATATACAAAGTACCAGAACTTCGGAATAGAAATCAAAAATATTTGGAAACTAAAATTGTTCCAATTGCTATTTTATTCACTTGCAAATTTTCGCAAGTTATAAAGCACTCTCACAACAGAAGGACTTCAGTTACCAATAAAAGAAGCTGTGATACTTTAAAACTTATGATACTCCTTAACTTCAAAGTACCTAGAAACTGATATGATGAACTGATATGATAGGACACACATGGAGCAGAACGAAATATTAGCTGAGAAGCAGGAGGGATGCCGGAAGAGTTCCAAAGGCTGTCAGAAACAACTCATCATATATTCGGTCATACTGAAGCAAGCCAAAGTAAAAAATAGAAACTTATTCTGCGACTATATTGATTATGAAAAAGCCTTCGACTGAGTCCCGCACTCTTGTCTTCATCAAGTCCTTGAAATGTACAAAATTAATCCAACCCACATTAATTTTCTGAAGGCAATAATGGAAAAATGGAATATAACAATTAATTTAAGAATAGGCAGCAAAATTAAAACAACTGGCAGAATTAACATTAAGGGAGGCATATTTCAAGGAGATTCACTCAGTGCTCTTTGGTTTTACAGTCACTAGTAGAAACATTCAGTAACGATATTAGAATGAGACTTGGTACCGGTAAGTGCAGAACGTTGGCCATTTCCAAAGGTATCATTAAAAGAGATCCTTATACAACAAATGACAATGGAATTATTGAAGGACAGAAAATGAATTGAGCAAATATCTGGGACTACAACAATCCAAATGCATAGACCATACACGCATAAAAAAGCAACTAGCTAAGGAATTTGAAAATCGAGTCGAGAAATTAATGCATAGAGGTTTAAATGACNAATATCTGGGACTACAACAATCCAAATGCATAGACCATACACGCATAAAAAAGCAACTAGCTAAAGAATTTGAAAATCGAGTCGAGAAATTAATGCATAGATGTTTAAATGACCAAAATTCAACACAAGCAATTAATTCATTTGCCTTTCCTATCTTCAAGTTTTCATTTGGAGTAGTTTCATGGACACGAACAGATATAGAAAACCTCCAACAAAAAGTCAGGACCATCATGACGAAAAATAGGTCACACCATAGAAGCTCAAATGTAGAAAGGCACAGTCTACCTCACAAGGAAAGAGAAAGGGGCAAAATACATTTGAAGAACCTACACAGTTCACAAATAAAGCAACTCCGAGCTTTCTTTCATCAGACGAAGGAAGAATCTAATTTTTACAAGACCATATGTGCAGCTGACATGAAATATACTCCTTTAAATTTAGCAGACCACTCTCCACAACCAAAGGAAATTAACGTTTAAATCAGTCAGAGAATTAGCCAATGGATATCTAAACCACTTCATTGTAGATATCCTCATGATCTAGATGAGTCTCATGTCGACCAAGCTGCGTCGAACGTCTGGCTTACAAAAGGGGATCTATACTCGGAAACGGAGGGATTTCTCATGGCAATTCAAGACCAAATAACGTAGGAGATGCAAAATTAAACTAGAAACTATACAACATCACAGGAGGATGCACTCTATTACTACAGACAGATTACAGCCACAGGCACAATCAGGTTGCTAATATTATCCATCAGAAACTCTGCGGCAATTATGGACTAATATAAGACACTGTCCCGTACAACAAGTACTACCCAAAATCCATTTCAGAGAACAGCAGCTATAAAATTTTATTTTGATAGATCAATCCTCACCGACAAGACAATCCATCATAACAGACCAGATATTATTCTAATAGATAAACTCAAGAAAATAACACTCATCATAAATATTGCAGTAACCAACACCCACAACCTCCAATCTACTTACAGTGATAAAATTCAAAAATATGATGATTTGGAAACAAATTCTTCGCTTATTGAATATGGAGGGTGTATATATAGTTCCTATAGTCCTGTCCACCTCTGGAGTCATCCCTCACAGTCTGCATCTGAGCATCAATCAGTTTCATCTCCCAAAAAACATATTTATAACTTTACAAAAAGCAGCCATCCTTAACACCTGTAGGATAGTCAGAAGATTTTTAAACTGTGACATTGTTTGAGGTGATGATGCTCGGTATACCCTGCACCTTACCTGAACCCAACTACAAGTTGTGAAAAAAGTTCATGAAAATAATAATAATAATGACATTATTCGAATGTCCATTGACAAAGCGATATCTATAACCTCTCTCTTTCTCTCAACACCATTGCAGAATTCAAAATCTGCACTCTTGAAATGGTACGAGCTCCAGTCACTGGTGCCAGCATCACGCACTGCGTCGATAGGGAACCACTCGTCCCGGCAATGTAATCCCTCACCGACGCAAGCTCCATTCTCCGAGTTCAAGTTCAACAATTGAACACTCGTGCTGCGTTTGTTTGATTAATGCTTCGACTCCATCCTTGAGCGATCTCTGCAGCCAGACAATGTGGCCTTGCACTCTCCGTCTTCTCTGTTGCGTTGCAAATCTTCGGTACACCCTAGTTTTCACTATCTCCTACAGACATTTTAATGATCATTTACAAATTTAGTGCATGCAAAACAAATATATTTAATTAAAACACACACCTCATCTGATAATTAAATAATTTGTATAAAATGATAAATTAACCCGATTTTTTAATATTAACGTATATATGTACAGACATTTCTGAAATAATTTTTAAAAGTTTCATAGTATACAGAGTTAAAATAATATAAATTTAAATTCCATTCTTCAAGTTCCATAATTCCATGCAAAGTTTCTTAAAATTTAAGGTAAAATGTAGGCTACTCATTGGTTAGCATTACCTAACGATTCTGAAATGAAGAAGAATATCTTTCAAGGTCCAACTTCCGATCAATTTCTCGAGAATATATTCCAACATAGACGAAAGATTGTCGTCATAGATAGACGTAAATAACTTGAACCTTGGATCAAACATTAAGATATTAAATATATCGCAGAATGACCGTAAACGATGAACCACGACCTTGTTGATGCAGCTCTCGTTTCATGGTTCCGGTACGATAATTTGGGAGTAATGGATGCTCGGGCGAGTTAATAATCACACGTATATATGATCAGAACTAATGGATGACTGTTATAGAGTAATGCAATCTGATCCGTAAGAAATCAGCAACTGATAGGTCCACTGAGTAGGTGCGAACACTTTCTCAGGTCTCTATAGTCAAACCCTCATTCATGGGGTTCTAGTACAAGTCAAGTGTAATACTCTACCATGAGATCGCAATCTCTTAGTCATCCCCTGTACCAGCTATACTCTCTCTCTCTCTCTGAGTTACCGTCATCTCTGTGCTGCAATGCAAGGTATTGAGTAGAACTGCAGCATTGTCATTTCCCTGCAAAATAAAGTGAACTACACAACCAAATCAATTCCATTTAATTAAATCATTATTAATCCACGACAAGTATAATTTGCGATTAGTAGAAATTTGAATAATACAAATCAATGATTCTTTCGAATTGTCTCTTAATCATTGTGAGAGAAAGAAGTACAACATCCGGAGTGAATCAAAAAGTTCAGGTACCCGATCTACCAGTTTTAGTGAAGTATCTGAAATGACTCCGATCAGAGGATTGAAAATCATTCAGTATTCTTGTGTTCTCGTAGATTATTTTTAAAAAGGTATTTAAAAATAAATGAAATTCCCTCGTGATGGCTTGTTAACATATTTTTTATAGTGTCAAAACGTTATGACCAAAATCATCAGTGAATCTGAGAGTTGTCAAATACTGGCAGGACAAAGCCAAATGTTCAAAGATATTTGATAAATTGTCAACATTAATTAGTAAAAAAAAACTTCGATTGTTCAAATAAAATGAATAATAAAAAATAATTTTACACAGAACTGTTTCATTTTCGCAGCAAAGAAATCATTGTGTTAATTTACATAATACTGCATTCAATATTTCTTAAGGTCAAATCTTCAAAAGTCGAAAATATTCAAATTCAAATTTTTCCACCTTTTTTGAAAAGTTTACCTCACTAATATAAATATCGTACCTACTTATATAAAACTTTATTAGAGATCAGAACTAGAAATTTTGACAGGTTGATGTTTTAGTGTTGCGGAGGCTCACTTAAGGATGATTTTCCGGTATTCCGATTTTTGAGGGGTAGTTAAAAGTGAAACGATTTTTTATTCTCTCCTTATATCACAAATTAATGAAGATATCATCATGGATTTTTATAAGTGACTCTGAAAATTTTGTTTTCACTCTTTTATGGCGAAGGATGAAACAGTAACATAAAAATGATGCGAATCTGGGCTTAATCGGTTAGTACTCATAAACATTATAATTTATAATGTTTTATATTTATATAAAGCAATTTTATTATAATTTATAATATAAACCAATTCATTCTCCTTTCATCCTAAGGTTTTTGTATTGCATAAAATCGAGGTTCTTTCTGTTCCCAACTGGACTCTAGAAAATTTTAAAAGCATAATCATAATGAGTAAATAATGACACTTTATTTCCAATTACAGGCAAAACGGAGTCCTAGTTATTTCCAGTTACGAGACAATTATGAAAAATAAATTCTTTTAATGAAACAAAATTTTGTAATACAATTTCATGTGGTAGAAGATTCCTACTTTAAGCAGAATGTTTTTAATTAATTTTTTTATAATTTGTAGTACAGTTATTGTTGTTTATTTTCCTTATTACTCAAATATCATCTGCAAGTCCTATACGTTTTTAACTGATTTTAAACAAAAATAATTATATTCTTCAAAAATCAGAATGCTTTTTAACAGAATGCTGTTTAAAAGGTAATGTATTTTCGGCAGTGAAAACTCACAGGACAGAAAAACCGCCACTGCAGGAGTCAAAGAACTGTGCACACACATGGTAAAAAGAAAATCTTCATGGCCAATTTACCAAAAGGATTACCGCTGAAGCTATTAATGAATGAGCCTCATTTTCATGGCTAAGGAATGGTAACCTGAAAGGAGAAAAGGAAGTTCTTGTTACTGCTATTCAGGACCAAGCAATAAGGAGCAGAAACTACGAAAATATGATACATCAGGAAACAGATGGCCGATGCCGATTATGTAGAGAGAAGCAAGAAACAATCGATAGGATACCTCATTTTGTCTAAGAATGAGTATTTGGTAAGGCAATATGTAAAGCTTTCGGGTTCACTGTGAAAGAAAACTGGTATGAAGAACCTAGTTCTCTGAACTCCAATGAGAAAGCCACAATTCTCTGGGACCAACCAATGAATCCCGACAGGACAATCAATGAAAATAGGCCTGACATTGTTCTGAGGGACAAGGAGAGTAAGGAATGTCTCCTTATTGATGTTTCTGTTCCCAGCGACATGAATGTTGTAAGCAAAGAGGCAGAAAAACTGATCAAATATAAAGAACTGGCTATTGAATGCCAAAGAATGTGGGGAATGAAGACAATCTTCAGGAAATCTTCAGTGAGAAAATATGTAGAAGACAACCTTCAGGAAATTCCTGGAAAGTCCTATCTATCTGAGGTCCAAAAAATAGCCATTCTGGGGTCAGCTCGTATTATCCGGTAAGTATGGACCTAAGAATTTCTCTAGGAGACGCAGCCTAAAGGAAGTGAAATTTCCTTGGACGCTTTCCGAAATACTTACTAGCAATGCTGAGAAATAACTCCCAATAAAAATAATAAATTAAAAACGGCAAAACAACGAAATATCAACAACTAGCCGTAGAAGTAAAAAAACCCACGAGTGTTCAAAAAGTTATCATCATATCTATCATTATTAGAAATTTCCTAGGACTACCTACCCTTCTATCTACCACAATCCCTAGCTGATTCCATTTAAAAAAATCGAAATCAACACCAATTAATAAGCAGGTTGCAACAGCGTCCTCCTAATCACATCCCACATTACCAGGAAGTTCTTGGACCCGAATTAGAATCTTCCTCCCAGCAGAACTTGATTTTATAATCCACTGCTGAGTGAAAAACTAACGCATGTTGAGATAAATATAATAATAATAATAATAATAATAGATCATTGATTTATTCGTAAATACAACGCACAGACTCGAATCTCGTTTTAATACTCCATCAATGGCTCTCATTCAGACCTCGCCTCTACATCTTCATCAAAATGAACACCAACCCGTCCTCCAATTCCATCCTCATCTTTTCCTCTCTTCCTTGCCTCCTCTCAATATTGGAGCGAGTATGTCCTCGTGGCAGCGTAGCGGTCGGGAGCACGTAAGCGTTTCAGCCAATGCCGCAGGGACCACGCTTGGCGCGGGGGCGGTGGACGGGGAGCGGTAGGCGTCTGTTTTTACAGAGAGGCATTTTTATGAAAAGTCGCGCCAGTATGTCAGCGTCACAGGAACAAAGAGGAGGCGCTGCTCCTCGCCGCAGAGGTGGACTCGAAAGAGAGGAGAGGCTGAAAGAAGGATGACGGGGTAGCAAAGGAATTGGATGAAGAAAAGGGGCACAGTGGCAAAGCGTGATGTCACGCTGCGCCACCGTAGTCGCCGAAAGATGAAGACTTATTACCACTTTAGATCTCGCCGTACTCATTTAACGGGGAACAAACAATTTTGGTCATCCGTGAAATTTCCCCGTTATGATAATGCGCACGAATTACGTTATCACTGACGTAAATTTAGGAGTATATGAAAAAATATAATTTATCTTATTTTGTTTTCCCTGCGATATATTTGTTTTCTGAATACATGTTCCTCACCCACACTCATAATTCTTACTCATAATTTTAATGAAATGACAAAAGAAACAAAAACAAGACAGATCGGAATGACATGGAAAATTAGTTAGCAAATTTAGTGATATTTGTATTTAATTAACATGCTCAATTACGTCAGCTTTATATCGTATAAAATAAAGTAAAAAAAGAGGTAATCATGAATTCCTTATGTCACAATATTATGTATACATTACATGTTTAAAGGATTTAAATTACTTTCGTAGATTATGTGATACGTTTTGTTTTGTTTTAATTTAAATGATTCATATACTGAAATTTAAATAATACTTTAAGAGAGGTTTTAAATTGTACGGAAAACGTTCCGGAATTTCTAGACAAAAATATAGTAAAGTAATTATCAAGAGATCACGATCAGATAAAGCATTGGATTCAATGGTCCAAAAGAATGATCGTCAAAATTAAAAGAGTTATTGAAATGCTAAAAGCAAAAATGAAGTGTTTGTATTAGGAAAATTACTGAAGCAATTAAATACTTCATTCTATTGGCAGATCTCTTCTTGGCTTTTATTGAGAAATCCAAACCGCAATATGAAAAAGAATTAACTCTCTGAGCAAAAAAGAAAAGGTTAGAGCAAATGTTAGGGAAATAGAGTCAAAAGGAATAACCTGTCTTGAAACTACGAAGGTGATAATAGATTTTTACTTCAGAGCAACATAGTTATATCTTAAGTTGGTAAGTAACACAAGATCATAATGTATTCTTCTTCTTATCACCCTTCCGTGCCGTAAAGTGTCAAGTCATAATGTATTAATTATTTTTTACTTTTTAACTAGTTTCACTATAACATATTCAATTTGTAACAAAAATTTGTTAAAACTAAATAATAATTTCGGATGGTTTCATTCTTGTGAATAACATACATATACTGCAAAATTGATTATTCTTTTTAGAGATTAGAAATATGTTTATAGATATTTAAATCCTTAAAATTTGCAAATCAAAATTCTTAAATTCAGACAAATTAGATATAAATAAGATGAATCACACCTTTAGATTGTGGAAATGGCATTTTTATTTATATGTAGTGTTCATAAACTAATTTTTCAATTAGTTTCATTATACTAAATTAAGGCCAAATATTTTTCTTTGATGTATGAAATAAGGAGATAGTGAAGGGACTTTAAAATATTTGAATTGACAATAAAAAGAGGCGTGTCGTCCGGTTACTGTTGGAAACCCATTGAATGTAAAGCAGACGAGTTGCTTCAATCTGTGGGTAGTAACTTATTTTATAATACTTCTATGAAAAGTATCCGAGAAATTACTATCGATCTTAGTGAGTCCTACTGTGAAATATTTCTTAAATTTTTTAATTTCTGAGTGTTACAAATATTTATTGGCGCTGTGCAAATGTTTGTATCTCGAAATAAACCTTAATAATTAATTTCATGACTTTCTAAAATGTTTCATTCTCATACTTAACATTTATTTTAAGTCATTTTTCTGTCTGGGTTTTTCTCGGGTTTTCCTTTAGACACTGGGATCGGAAAAATGATAAGATGGTCCCTTGCTTCACTTTCTGAGAGTAAATTAGCTGGTTTTAAATCAACTGCACGTGGTTTTGCGCAGTTGTCATTTGTATCAACCCTTTTGTATCGCATCTGAATGAAGCGAGATGAATTATGAAATAGAGAAGCTAGAAGACGTAAAATATCATTATATTTTAATATTGTGTTGAAGAATGCAAAAAAGTTAATACTATCTGACGACTCGTTAATATGCGGTAAGGAAGTGACTCTACAGTCAGAAAGGGCTCTAATGACCGTGACGTTGGCGAGCCCTAAAGCCCCAAGGAAAAGAAATCTACAGTCAGATACTCATATTACTTGAATGAATGTGAGCATTGAATGTAATGTAGAAAGAAGAGCTGAATCTCACTTGTTTAAAATTTCTTGCGAAAGAAAATTCTTTTACGTAATATAAATTTCGATTACTGTATTTCTCTGTAAAACTAATAATTAGTTCATTTATCTTGCATTAATTCACATTGAGACGAAAAGCGAGTGCAGCACGCAGTTAATAAAAAGTGTCATAAATTCAAAGTAAGGGAACAGTAGTAGCTGTGTTTCTAGTAACGCATTACATTATTCAGTCTACTCCAATAGCTAATCAATTAACCTTTTTCCTGATACTTATATTAATGAAATACAATTATTTAATAATTCAAAAGCAAATAACGACTTAAATTGAAAAAAAAATGGCGCAGTCCTGTGTTCTTTAGTACAAATTGACAACTGTTGAAAAAATCTCTTTCCCTCTCAAGATCACGATGTTTAAGGAAAGCTGCACGCCTTGTCTCGATCTTTAGTGGCAGTAAAATGGCTTTCCAACAGGTAGCGCCAGGTGGTGAGAAACTGATTGGCTTCCACGACCGTAAAAATCTCTTCTGACTCACGCGTCTTGAACTACTGCTGTGCTCATTAAATGGTGGACAGGATTTCGATAGCTTGGTACATGTATATTCATGAAAAATAAATTCTCAACCAATAACATTAAAAAAAAAAAATTGTATACAGGAAATCAAACATAAAATCGTATAAACTGTGCTTATAAATCGCATTAACAACGTTATGGTACCATTGAACTCAAAAACAAATTACATAATATTTAAATTTCCCTTTATTCATTGAGTTCAAAAATACGTGTCAAACAATCGAATTACGACAGATTTGAATCTACTGTTACGATCGCTGTTGATCATATCAGTCGAAGTATTGTAATTGTTGTTTAATTAAGGGAACTTGCTTTGCGCCAAGTGTGTCATAATTATTATTAAGTCAGCGATACAAATAACTACACAGAACATAAAGCGAATGAACAGAAAAAGCATGACTCAGCCCCGCGCAAAGGGCATCCTCGACAGGATATGAGCCAGCCGGTTTCCACTCATTTGAAACCACCAATGGTAATTGAACAACTGTTCATTCCAATAATAAAATAAACTGGATTGGCTCATAACCGCCCAGACGCCATCTTGGACGTTCAGAGAAATCTTGATAAGGCAGGAAATCACAACCGAGCGCCGCCAGCGCAGCAGGGGGCAAGACGAGACTAAGTTTGGCTTCTCTCCGGAGTGGAGGTGACCTTAGCGCCTGCACACCGTTAAAACTTTTATATTAAAATCATTCCATATTATATATCATGTATCAACTACACTCTTCCGGTGTAGCATTATTTAATTGTACTAAACAAACTATTAATCTAGCATTGAACCACATTATTATTTTAGATTAAATCATATTTACTTCGTCAACTGTTTGACTCAGCCTTGCTTCCTTGTTATCGAGTAGGGTATTGATCCAAAGTCAGACTTACCCGGTCGATTCTGGTTCGTCTCACTTAATTATTGATGAGTTACGCATCGATTGCCTAGCGAGTAGCGTATTGAATACATCATTTATTAAATCAATAATGTGATTGAGTGCTTAATTAGTGCTGAAGGATTTAAATAGTATTCAATTCTTAACTTCAGTAAAGGGGGAACGTAACACTACGATACTAAGAAATGAAAACTACGTTTCCCTTCTTATGTACGTAGTATTTAGAAAGTAGTGTAATGGAGGAAATTCTTGATCACGATTCAAAAATTTATAATTTACGTTTCGTTTGCTTTCTTGTTTACATGTCAATTAAAATTGACTTTAACAATTTTGATGAAATTCTCAAAATGGAAGTATTTTGAGATGAAGAAGCAAACTTGCAGCGTGTCGTTTCCTTATGGAACCATTTTATTTCCTTCGTTTATTTTAGAAAATAAGTAAATAAATGATTTAAATTGTTAACCCTTGTGTATGTGTTTCCTATTTGAAGCTACTGTAATTACCGTCCATTCTATAATATAATGAAATAAATAATTAAAAACTTACGACGTTTTATTTATATTAAATATAAATAAATATAAATATTATTCGAATGTCGTAAGTTTTTAATTATTTATTTCTATTTAATCTTCATGTTTTGCTCTGTCTAAATACGAGAAGAGAACCCGATTAAAACTTCAATTATCTCTTCAGGTCTATTTTTCGGAAAAAAGAAATTGCCAGGAAATGAAATACATAGTACGGTATTAATTGTGGTCAACAAATTACCGAAGTAGCGACTTCGGTAATATTTCTCTCTTCATAAAGTGTAGTCTTGTGGACAAGGCGCTGACTTATTTCGATAATCTAGATATTTTAAAATGCAAAGAAGCTGGCAATAAATTGAATGAAACTCTCGACT
This sequence comes from Laupala kohalensis, assembly GCA_002313205.1. NCBI lineage: Eukaryota > Metazoa > Arthropoda > Insecta > Orthoptera > Trigonidiidae > Laupala > Laupala kohalensis. Next base: position 513,405 of record NNCF01128179.1, on the reverse strand, counting down.
CGACAGCTATTGTTCATTGTGTAATTAAAATTATTTTATTGCTAGCTACATTCCCACGGCTTTGCACAAGGGAATATTTAGTTTCTGTACGACTATTCTTCCCATATTGCAGTTGATATATGTTTTAACAATACTCAGTGCAAAATACCGAATGATCATTACTTAATATCTACTTACTGTATATTTACTATCTCGGGAAAAAAGCCTTTTATATGGAAGGAATATGTATAGGCGTAGTACCGCACCTGCGGCTAAAGCAAGGGGAGGAGTTCGAGTCTCGGTTCGTCGCAATTTTCACTTAGACGTACGCGATGCAGATATCCTTCCCCGAGTAGGTACTCGGAAGTTTTGAATTAAAATGCGAGGTATAAGACACGCTTAGAACAGAGACGCAATATTTCGCACTGACTGTGTAGGGATGCACGTAGTTCGTCTAGTACCAGAGACCGAAACTCGTCTTTATTCTTGGCTTTGTATGTATACCTTCCATAGGGTCTTTATTTTTAAATTTGTAGATAAAACTATTTATTAGTCACTGAAGTAATATGGAATTAAATTAGATATGAGTATCCTTCACTATGAAACAATGTCTCTAGACTACTTATCGTTATAATCTTTTTTTTTTTTTTTTTTTTTTTCAAGTTTTCAGATCAGTGATTGGGTTACTTTACTGGACGATTTAGTACAATAAAATACAATATATAATCATTCAATACAATATAATGGTCATATGATTCAGAGTATTAGGGAGGCCACCCCCTCTGGGCTCCATCAATACAATTTGGCAGATTGTCATGGGAACTCAATCTACAAGTATTTACACCCAAAAAACAAAACAGTTATTACAAGAGGAATCCTCTCACTTTCATCCAAGTTTTTAACTGGTATATGGCAGACGGGACCGGGATTCGAACCCGGGACCTTGAGCTCTACGCGCTCATGCGCTTACCGACTGCGCCATCCCGTNGCGAACGGGATGGCGCAGTCGGTAAGCGCATGAGCGCGTAGAGCTCAAGGTCCCGGGTTCGAATCCCGGTCCCGTCTACCATTTTCATTCGACGTAACATGATTAATCTGTTACCTGGCGGTGAGCAATCTAAGAGATTTCTATGGTATATGGCATTAAGAGGATCCCACTCACTATGACAGTAGTTTCATCCTCGTAGTATTGGGCGAGAGGATTTTTCTAATGAAGAAAATTTGTATGGCACAAAGAAGGTCAACCCGCAGGCGACTGTCTCTCGTCACAATGATTTTCTTTAATTTCATGCGTTAAAGTGAATTCAATTAATCAGTTTCTTCGAGTTTATGTACATTTCCGCGTCCTCTAAGGTGAGAAGAAAATGGTCTTATTTGAAGATGAAATTGCCCCTCATTGTAAGAAAATTAATCTTTCTCCCAGAGAAAATTGTGAGATGATGAGAAGAAAGGAAATTATAGAGGATAGTGAAGGTATTTTTTTACAGTGTACTTTTTACAGGGTAGTTTGGCAGTTAATTTCATAGAAGAATTTCAGTTTGTTTTAGTTTGATAAATTTCCCATGCAAGGCGGGATTCTTTGGGCAGGCGGAAACTAATTCTGGTTTTGTTTGGATCTGAGATTGCGCCAAGATGAAATAGGTTGCATAAATTAGTAAGTACAATTTGGTCATAAAGAAAGTTCCACCGTCATTATAACCTCTTGATACCGTTACCATTATTTACACTCCACTGCAATAATCTTTACGGTTTATTAGGAGCAATTGATAACACGTTTTAAAGGTGTTGATATGAATGATTGACTTCTTTTTTGTTGAATTACGATAAAAATATTAAATAACACAAAAAAATAAATTTATAGCATGGCAAATCTGTGATAATCTATGGGTTTTAAATTATCTATATGGAATTTCATCGATCAATGTTCAATAATTTAGACATGATTTCACTCTATTAATCTAACGTAAAGATACTTTTGTCAGTATTAACCTATATCATTTGATGGATAATTATGAAACTTGGAGAAATTATCTCGAATGGTCCAGATGAATACGTACAATATTTTAAATTTCACTCTTTGAAATTCATGTGTTCCACGTGAAAGTTTTTTGTCAATAACAGTTCAATTAAAAATCACGTCATCCAGGAAGGTTGCTGTAGAAAATTCTACTCACTTAACTTAGATGAAGCCCGTATGAAGAAGTTGTTCTTGGTTTAGACTGCTGTTCATGACTCAAAAATGGTCGCAGGTATAAATTTCAAGGTATTTAGGATGATAGGTAGTTTTGAGTAAAAATTAACACTCCCTTTCTTAGATATGTCTATTGAAGATATATGCCAAGAACATCTTTAAGGAAAGGGCCAGGCTCAAGGAAAAGGATATCACTTTACGTACGTAAAAAATTAAACATGATTGAATGTACATTTAAAAAAAATGAAAAGTAATCTCACTAATAATTTGAATATGCCCATTTAATGAAGTTATTTGTACTTAAGGTTCAATCTATAAAAATTGCATACATCTCTAAAGGAATTTTAATTGTAATTTTGATCTTAATCAGGGATTTTCGTAAGCATCATAAAATAGAAGAACTAATAACAGAGAAGAAAAGAGAAACTCCGAATAATGAAGAACTAATCTAAAAATTTAAGAACCTTGATAATGATTTTCCTCTCTATAGAAAAATCTCTTCTACAAGATAAAAATAAACACGAAGCCATGAAAAATTTGCGAGTCTTAGAGCTGAGCTGTGTGAAAAGGACGCAAAAGAGAAGAGAATCTTGAAATACCTGAGCTCGAGATATATCTGGGTGGCGGTGCAGATACCTTTGAAAAGCAGGACGTAAAAGGATAGATAGGAGATGTGCTCCTCCGCTCTCGTAAGAACTGATACCCAGCCTTCGCCTAGAGACAGGTCTCTGCCAACCCCCACCATGAGACCTTTCAACCTCGCGCCAACGCCGAGTCGGGCTCTGAAAGAAGACGGTTGTCTCTCAGCCTGTCTACGCGCGAGAATGGTGAACGTGGGAGAAGGAGAAGAAGACACGCGAAATGGAGAGACTGACGTCACAGAGCAGGGATTGCACCAGCTGCACACGACAGAGGGGGAAAAAAAGAGGACCGACTGGCAGATTCAGAAATCATTGAAAATACTAATACCGTGCTGCCTTTGCATGCTAAATCAAAGACAAAGAAGTTAGATTTACTGACAGCGCTGGTGTAGTGGTAGCTTCTTCGTTCCCAGTATACCGTCGAGTGCGAGTATACGGATTCGATCACCAACCCGGAAAGGTTTTCCACTGGGAATTCACACATCTACTCCAGGCCAATTTATTACAGTAAATACCCCGACAACCCAACATCTCTCCTTCTCAATTCTCTCGCCTACGTAATAGGTGGAAAAGCAACCTGTGTACCCTTAACCCTCGCCATGAAACATTAAATAAATCATATATAAGATTTCCCATCCTCACGACCTGAGGTTCTCCTTGCCAAAGCAGAGAACGTGGATTGCGCGTAACACGTGGACTTGTTATAAACTACTCCAACATTAGTAACTTTTATCAAAGTGTCCAAATTACGATTTCTATTCGTCAGAACTACGAAATTCACTTTCTTCATCCTTACGACCCTAAAACAAGCTGCATTGTGCGGTTGGTATATAATACACTTTCGCATTAAACGTTCAGTTTTCCAACTACTCTCCAAACTATTTCAGTGACCTTTCAACTTTCTTTGCATTGATGACGCGTGCTTCCCAATTATTCGTCGCCCTTCCGACAATCCTCTCCTCCCTTCGCAATCTTCATTTCCTTTTAAATCCTTATTTCCGCACGCAATTGCAACCATCTGCATCCCTCTTTCACCCTCGTTTCAAAGCTTCCCTATCGCACTACGAGCACCTACTGTGCCTATATCAGATTCCCATCCCCTCCCCAACTCCTGTGGAATCCAGCTCCACAAAGACAGGCATAAAGGTGGCGGAGTGTAGGGGCGGGTACCCTCCCGAAAAGAGAGGGGGGGTGAACGAAGCGATGAGACGCAATTGTGAAGAAACACGGCGAAATTAAACCTCGGTGCCTTCAGACAACCGCCATTTTCTCCCCGAAGCGGCACAGTGCTTGGGCCCCTTTGCGTCGTCACCTGCTTACGCGTCGTCGCGTGGAAAAGTTGAAAATGGACGAACGATTTTGATGAGAGGCAGTGATGGTTGAACGTTTACCATATCGGTGACGATTTTCATTTCACATTTTTAAGAGGATGCTCTAGAATGACGTTTTATTACTTATTTGAATTTGAGAAATCAAAATTTACGTTAAGAATTGCGCATTGTACTTTTATCATGTATATTTATAAAGGAATACATTCAAATAGTAACAAAAAATATGTTATTAAAATTCGTAATATCTTACATATCCTAGATAATTTGTTACATTGTCTTCAATTTTTTATACATTAAAAATGATCCTCCTTCATCCGAACTAACTGGAACTGATATTCTGAATAGTACAAAGTCCAGACTATATAAATATAAGTAACAAAACTGTGACCCGTACAGAGGACACGTAGCACGTATTCTAGATGGAAATTAAGAAACAAAAATATTAAGTTTAGGTAATTGAAAAAATTAAAACTCAAAAACAAACAAAAAACCCACAAGTGTTCAGTCATTAAGCAGTAACGATGGGCAACGCACAGCTAATGGGCGAACACTATTCCATTTCTTCATAAAACACTTCCCACAACTTTATATAATGGTAATGAAAAATTAAAAATTGTGATACTTCAGTCAAGAGTATATATTCAATCAATAGCAGTCAATTCTACTGAGCTAATGACATCTTTCAAACAGGAGACGACAAAACCTACCCTCACATACAAAATTTCATAAACTGTAGAGCAAGTTTACAAGAGAAAAAAAAGATTACAGGAGTTTGTATTTAATATACAGATTCGATCTACAATATACTCGTACTTTGATAATAAATGATAAAGATGAACCGAAGGTTTAGGTAAACGAAGATCCAGTAGTTAATAAGTCTTCTTCCGTGACTGAACTCCAACTCTTAATTCAAAATTACAATGAGTATGACAAATGATATATAAAATATGTATTAAATAAATGTTAATAAAATTGGTACATATGCTCGGTCTCTGCCCTCGCTACTCGAATGCACTTTTGTCAACCTTAATCATTTATTATATCCCATCGTAGTATTCGGAGAGTATGGCGTCGGTATTATACTGCTATATAGATTAATTTTATCCCATGAGTCGCGTGTGAAGTCATATATTCCACTTAGTAAAAATGTTAAAAGAATTGTTTTGCATAATGTGTGGTTTTCTTAAATTATGGTTCATTTTTTAGATACTCTCAGAAGAAAAGTCACAAATTAGATTATGTTCCGATGATCAGTATTAGCACGCAGTTTAAAAGTTAGTAGTGTAAAAGAAACTGTCAAAAGTATATTAAACAAGACACAATTTGTTTCACAATTTTGGGTATCCTTATCTGAAAATATCATAACTTGAAAAATATTAGACAAATTTCATGAAAATTTGGGTAGTGGTTCTCAGAACATTTTTATTCTAACGATGTTGACTTGGATCGTAGAATATAAAAGGCTAGTAATAAATAGTTTTATAAAAACCATATTTGGGAAAGCTCTTACCTACATCTCTCTTAAGAAGCACATATACAAAACCCTTTGTGAAGAAACAGGAGCATCATCTGAAAGAACAAGCCGAAAGGAGGATTGGCACGTCGTCAAACGAGGAGAAGCACCACGCACCGCATAATCCTGGAGTACGGTAGAACGTCCTCGATCCTCAGCCTCTGATCCTCCACGCTCTATTAATCTATAAACGCGCGCCATCCTCTTCCTCCGTCATCCAAGAGCTCCTCCAACCACCTGATCTCCTCTCTTCTGGAGGAACTGGAGCGCTTGTACGAAAAGGGGTTAATCCTCGGTCAAAGAGACGCTCTTCCCGCTCGACAGAGTTTCGGTTTTGGCTAATGCCGGACGCGCATTATCACGCAACGCGGAATACGGACAAGAATCCTTCAGTGTTGTACATTTGCCTAAGTGAGCACCATGCGGCAGGATGAAATTTCATGTGAACACGCTAAACTGTGCCATTTTGAAAAGAATTTTAGATCTGTAACTGTCTTGTTCGAATAAATAAAAAAGAATCAGCAATTCAACAATTTTTTTAATCAGTCGAAACGCTGAAAAGTTCTTTATTTTCGAAAGAGTTAAAATGAAATCTTACGAATTATTATTATTATTTTCGATTCTACGACAAAGTAAATCAATTATTTGAAAAATATGAAGTTAAACATATCTAATTTCTAAAACAAATTAATTTACTGACCTGAAATTGTACACATATTTTATTTTCGTTTATGAAACGTGAAGTACCAGTCAACTTTATATTCAATAACGACGTTCGGTTTCTTTTAATTTATATTCCTTCTCCCGGGCCCATCTTCCATCCTCAATACCTGGCGGTGAGGTTCACCGCAATCTAATAGATTTCTATCTAATAGTAGAATTAAATCAAGTGAGAGGGTTCAATAAAAAATTTCCACCGTTATAAATGTAACTTAGAAATTCCAAGAAAGTCATACCACACAGTTTAAGGTACCAGACGTGTCATTTTCATTTACACCTTTCTAATGACTGAACTCACTATTGGAGTTTGAACTCTTATCGACCATTTTACGCAATTTCACGAAGTTTGATGATTTAAATATAAATATATAAATCGAAATATAATCATAGGAAATAAATTTATTTCCTAATAAGTAAACGAATGTATGTATAAGGAAATAACTCATAAATTTAACTTCCTTAAAGTAATGGTAATTATTCCTTCTACAAATTTCTACAGCAACATCTCTCCTTCATCCGCTTCCCTTGAACAGCTAGATGCAAAACGCAAAAGTTTCCATTTGAGACACGGGAAAAACATTCAAAAACCGTACTTTTTCATCTGGACAGTTTCACAGAATTTTTAATATTTTCATAATTATCTATACAGTGAAAATTATGGATCAAGATTTGCATACCAGCCAAGTATCCAAACATTCATCTTAATAAGTTAAGTGATCTTATTCCTAGTTCTCACCATATTTATCTTGAGTACGCCTTAAGAAAGAATGAGTAAATTATACCCAAAAATAAATTTCTCCAAACTTGATATATTCGAATAAACGTGTAGAAACTAAGTTGTACTGATACCAGTGAATTTTTTTCATGATCTCGTGAATAAAGCTAATTGTAATGTCAACATGTAAAATAATAGTAAATAAAATAATTACTGAAATACTCTATTCTGTGGATTGAATTTATTTTTCTAAAATGAATGAAAATTGTGCTAAAACAAATTTAATTTGCGTTTATAGAGCGCTCTTCCTCTGCTGTAAAAAAAATTAATCCCAGAAATGTAAATAAAAGAAGTAAAAATAAGAGTCACAAAATCAATCCCTGGAGTAAAATAAATGTGAATATTGTGGTCAGCTTAATAATTTCGTCAACGTAGAAAATAACGAGATACGGATTATGTATAAATTGTGAGCAATATCTATGATATCTAAAATATGTCGAAAACTGTGGCAATATTAAGAAGACTATCAAAACGTTCACAATAACTGTTAAAATGTATTACTTGCTAATGTATTTATAATATTATAGGACCGAAATTGCTAATGGGAACAAAACTTCGTGAGAGGATACAAAAACATTGTGCTCCAATCTTGAAAAGCAAATTCAACAGTTTCCCAGAGGTCTCACTGAAAATCAAAACATTGTAATTTTATTGTATAGTATTTTTAAAGTACTCATTTACTAAGACTTTCATCAGTTCTTAGACATATACTATTGTTTTCGTGCAGAATTAGCTATTCTTCTTCACACACAATTTAATTTCAAACATAATTAATGGTTAGGCTGTTCGTGTCTTAACTTTGCCTTCGGGGATTGAGGTGCATAATTGCTGATTTTTTTTCCTTGTTAGAATTAGATTGAATAATTGTCAAAAAAACTCACTAATTTAACTACTGCCATTTATTAAAGGTATATGATGTCGTATCTTTTTTCGTCTATAAAGCTATTATTTCACCCTTATATTTCAATGAAATTAGGAATTGGTTATGCGGGTAATTAAGGAAATTGCTAATACCATAGATGAATATATTTACGTCACTGTCCTCGATACGTAATTCATACCTACACCAACTTTCTTTTGGAACGAAGAAATGTTTCATTAATAATCTAAATAACATATAATAATATATTACATATACAAAAATTTCATATAATATATAAAATATATAATAACATAATGTGTTCAATAATGTATAATAACATAATAATACCTAATAATATATAATATATAACAATAATTGTAATGATTATTATTACATATTAGATATTTATTGCAAAATGTTAAAATTTGTTTGAATCAATATGATTGTTCCTTTATTATCAATTTCAAAATTACGATTCTTTATGAAAAATTCTTTATGAAAAGTTATTTGCTTCATGTGCCAACAAAGATTAGAACAAAGAGAAATTTCGTATATCTATTTTTCATGTGAGGTTCGTGGATCACTTGTTATACAAGTGCAAACTCAACTATTCCTAATTTTGAAAAGTTCAATAGGTTATGTTAGTATTCTATGTTAAGCACAATTACTATTTTGTGTGAATTAACTCATGGTTTGTTTCTAATTCTATTCTGTGTTACGTGAGGTTTGCTAATATTTATTATTCTATCGTCTATATTATAGAATAATGAATAATACGTTAAGAAAAAATCTATGAAGTATTATAGAAAATTAAACGTAACACTGCGTTTAAAATACTACATGACATCTCTCATTTCAATTATACGAGCTATTATTATTTATTAGAGTTTGGTGAGACGAGGATATTGTGGAGGTCATTGAAAATTATTTGGAGAAAAAACTTATGAATATTTTGGCCTATAAATTATATTATAAATTAACTATTATCGATAGAAAAGTTTGCCCTAACGCGGGGGAAATATTTTTAAAAGGGTATAGCAATTATTATTTATATTGCTGAACAAACTGGCACGAACTGCACTACGGTAAATATTTTCTTTTATTTCTCCAACACGACCTGGACAATTTAAGTAATTTGAAAATAAGAAATAGAAGACCCATTTTTTGTAGTTTTTGTTTAAGTGTTTTTTAAGTACCAAAATTATTAGGTTACCAGTCCGAAGACTGATCTCGTGGTGTGTCTATGCACCCCATGACATGGCTATTCTAGGAAATAATGGCGATCGGGATGATTGTAATGCTTGAAACAACTTGTGGTGATTTTCCGTTGCCTTCTGAGGTTCAACACTCAATAAAACTTCCCACACATTGCCCAGGATTTAAACGTAGAAACTTTGGCTTCAGCGGAGACTTCCACTTCAAACCGATCATGTCTCTAAGATAATACTTTGTTATTACAAATATTTTATTGGAAAATCTTAAAACCATAAAAACAACTTTTATAATTTGAATACATTTTCTAAGATTTTGCGTATTTGTGAATAGTAAGTAATAACGTAATTAATTTTTCATACAATTGTTTTTATGTATATGTAGTTAACTCGTTTTTCTTTTTTTATCAAGATAAAATACGTTTATATGGTTATGTACTACAATCACCCAACTGTCAAAACGTCGTGAGTGTTTATAAAAATTTAGTTGATTTACAAAAATATTTAAATTAGAAAATGATAGTAGAAGAAAATAATGTCAATAGTTATAAATAGTGTTTTCAAATTTAAACGAATATTTTGAAGACTGAAATCTCAAGAAAATTTTTGGTAGCAAGAACTTTACTCAACTATAAATTGTGGCAAAATATGTAACATGAGATCCAATTCCCTTCGTTCGGTACAAAACGTAGCAAACTTTCCTCTCGACACAACAACCTTGCTTCATAAAGCGGAAATCATGAGCAGCTCTGTTGCACCTGCGCTTCAGCTCTCGCTCAACGCCGCAGACTGCGATCGCAGCGACCCTCGCGAGCAGAAAGCGCGACGGATGCGCAAGGAAAAACAGCTGACGGAGCTCTCGAATTTCAGCATCGCTGGCGCGATCGGGATGGAAATTGAGCGATCCGCCCGCTTGCGGGGAGTGGGCGCTGGCGTTACCCCCGTCCTTGCGCTAACGTCCACTTCTGTAGCGGAATACTAGAAATACTTCCCAACATGCGAAGCGGATACCAGAAAATTATTTTTCCTGGGACAAGAACACAAAACGGTTCTATTCATTAGTTATAAATTAACATTGAAACGGAATCTGAATAAGACGAGGAAATAATTTCAATGAGAAGATGTCACCGCATAATTTTAAGATACAAAAAAAGTTGTATTCATGTCTTAGATCAGAAACAAGTTTTAACTTTAAGTTTAGTTTTGTAAACTGAGAGGAAGTATCATGAATCTTTTTTTCTTTTAAATGTTTGGTTTCACTTTCAAATCAACTAAACTCGAAGAAGATATTTTAAAAGCAAATACAATACTTGAATTCATGCTAGTTGACTCTGAATCATTTTATATTTCCGACGTACTCTTTCCATCCGAGTCAGTATGCGAAAACAAAATATCGCACCTCATTTATTCTTTGCGTGTAATTTACTCAAGTACCTCTCATTTGAAACCACGAGCATGAAATTTCTCTCTCCAAATTTCTGATCATCTGCTTTTATTGTTAATCCTGTTTTAAGGCATTCACTGACATTTTTTTCAGTTTTAACTGGTGCATGTTGGTATTCTCTAAAGGAATAAATGATAACGAACCCCAGTGTGACATCAACGGGCTTCCTGTTTACATGATCTAATTAGTCAATCAAAAATTCATGATTGATTGGTTCTCTTCTATTTCTCACAATTTAATATTTACTAGCAGAGAAGACAATCAATTTTGAAAATGACTACAAACAAAGTGGTGTTTATTTTTAATTTTCATCGAAAAATTTAAATCGTGATCTGCTGAATTGCAGCGATTCAGTATTAGTCAAGTTTCATTCTATTTAGGAACTCTTCCTTTCACGTATAATTCTCAACAATTATTTTGTTACTTAAAAAGTAACATGGTTACAGATGGGAATTTGTTCGGTGGGTGATGTATGGTGTAGCTTCAAGTCTATATGAAGTGGATTTTAATAATATGTCGTGCAGACTTGATGATGCAAATCTGAATCCCGTCAACACATCAATAACAATCTACGTTTTGTTAAAAGCAGAAATGATGAAAAGAAAACGGTGCAACTTATTTTTTAAAAAGGTCGTATTTGTATTCACCATAGTAAAATCTATTAGGTGGACTAGTGGAATTTTATTTTTCTTACACCACTGAGGACATTGCGTTGTTGTCAATAAAGTGCATACTTAAAAGATGGAAAAAGAAACTTGATTTTCTAATGGACAGTTTGTGCGCCAAAGTGTGCCAGACATTGTAACTAGAGTATTTTTATCTTCCTTAACCTTTTATGCACATCTAACTATCACTTTTTTTGCACATCATCTAATGAATACCACAACATCAACTTCCTGGGAGAGAAAAGTGGTGTATCTCAATTAAACCCATGAGAACACCCTAAAAATATTTTACCATCATAATGTACACACCTTAGATAAAATAATTTCGAAGCAGTTTTGACTAAATATATTGAAAGTATTATATTATTGATTTTTCATAGCACTTCTAGTAAAATACCTTGTTTCTCAAAATGACATTACGCTGAGTTACAACACTATTCCTTCCACCACCTCAAGTGTTACTGAACTCTCTTTTACTAACGAAAAAAAAGTTGAAAAATAGAAGTAATGCAATATTGTGAACTGTGGAACGTAAAAGGAAACATCATTTGTATCCAAGAGTACTGACCGTTTTTTTTTTTTGCTCACCAAAATGTTCTCTCTGTTCCAAGTATTACCGCTTCACCTACTTTTGCAACCCACCATTCCCAATAGTGATATCTCTATCCACAGCTGTCATCCGAACCAACCTCGGGGTGAGGTGGTCGCCCATTTCAGCCCGACAACCGTCGCCGCCGCATTTTGGAATCGAAGCCCGCAGCTGTAAGCTCATTTCCCGACCACATGCACTCCCAACAGCCTCTCTAGCGACATCGGTAGCACAGATCCACGGATCGCTCTACGCATCTTTCGGATTATTCAGATTTTTATCTTCTTTCGTAAACAGATCCCAACGAACGTAGGCACTCGAAATGGAAAAGGTGATGAGAAAATACCCCCCAGAGGAAACCTCTGTAAAAACAAAATTCTATTGAATCAAAGGAAAATGCTGCATTTATATTCGGATTTGTGAAAAAGACTTCAATGTGAAGGGTATGTTTCAGTGCAAGAGAGAGACTGAAGTAAGTGCCCGGTATATGAGAGTATCAAAAAAAAAAAATATTTAAAAAAGCAATAATTGTACCGATAAAAATTATCTGGAAATTCGTATGACTCAGTGGAAAATATAGATAATAATTAAATACATAACTTCCTGGATGCAATTAATGGATTATTCACATCGATTCGATTCAAATAAAGAAGGAAAACCGGAGTAAATCTAGTTTAGGATCGATCTACACTAAATTGTAAACTAAAGATTAACATAAGGTTGGGCAAAGATAATTAGGTGCGTCTCAATCCTTGATTAGATTTAACAAAAAAAAACAACAACGGAAAACGACAATAATGAAAGTGAGAAAAGTTACAAAAAATATAAACTGAATTAAATGAATAAATTGTTGACCCTACAAAACAACTACAAATAACCTATCATTAAAATTCAACTAGAATTATTTAAAAGTAATTGGTTATTGCGATAGAAAATATTTGTAAGCCCTGTTTGTAATCATTAATTCAAAACAGTCCGCAACTTGTGCGACGAACAGATACCTAAAAAATGTTAATTCTTTGGAGTGCTGCCCGCTGAAGTATCTGAAATTTAAATAAGACTTTGCGAACGAAAAGCGAGTGGTCGGCGTTTTCCTGCAGTCGCAGGAGGCACGGACGCCTGTCGTGACCCAGACGTCGTCGCCGCCGGAAGCGTTTTCTAAGGAGCATCCACCCCTCTGCACCTCTCCGCACCCATCGCAAAGGGGTGGGTGCCAAGACAATGCGGAGACGGTGACTGGCAAGATCCCCAGAGGAGCAGGAGAATGCGCTGCATTTGCTAATACTGCTAATACGTATTTAATTAATATACTCTTTCGCCAAGCAGAAAACATAACTACGAGAGATATGTACTTTACGATACATGAGAGAGAATACAGGATTTACCAAGATGATGAAAAATTATTTACCAAGCCAAAAATTAGTATTTGAAATTGAGTAAAAACTTGGAGATCAGCAATAAAAAATTGCGTGAACACAGTTCATAAAGATATCTAATTTTAATAACGAGCTACTAACTAATATCAGACTATTAGTATCAGAAGTGTTTGATCACATGTGATATGATTATGAGGTCGAGAGAAACTATATAAATAACCTCACTATGAGTTATGAGAATGGTTGCTTTGAAATTGAGAGAGGATTGGATTGGGAGGTGTGAAGATATAACATGGCTGAAACAATATTGTGGAAGAAATAGAAAAATGATCCATACCGCGTCAATGGCAATTTAACTTTGTAATACTGTAGTGATTGGTTGAATGTTATTGTTTTGTAATAAAAACACAGGTAGTCAAAACTTTTAGCCAGCATAATCCATAACGGATATTAATAACTTGGAGAAATTAGAACACATTTTATTCATATTAACTAAATTGACAGGGGTGACCTCTTCATATGAAAAATATTTGACATCAGAGAATAGTTATAAGGACGACGTCACTCTAATCCTCACAACTAATGTGGTGTCATTGCAAAGCTGATTTCACGAAAAGTAAGCGAAAGGCCAAAGTTTGAACATCATTATAATAAATTATATGAAGATGAATTCATGTAAATAATGTGCCGCACATGTGAAAAATTAGAACTAAAAATTATTAAATTTTAAATGAGTTAAGAGAAAATTCCTGTTACAATCCTCAAACTAATTTCTTGATCTATGAAAATGAAATTTATCGATCACACCATACCCACGTAAACATTTAACAAGGAAACACAGTTATTTGGAGAATGGAAAAGTGTCGCAGCTCAGAGAACACAGGAGATCAATGTAAGATAGAAAGAAGTTTACGAATTTGCCAACAAATTGCATAACGAATGACGAAAGTTTCTATATTTTATAAGTATTCGTTGAACTGAATAGAAATAAACATACGAAGAGCAAAATAAATTAGCGTTAAGAAGATGCGACTGATAATGTTGATGAAGAAAGGAAAAAAGAAACGCTCCACCCTGCGAATGAGAAGGAGAGCAAAACCCTGTGAATAAATCGACACTTCCCGCCGCGTCGGCGAGTTGAGTCCCTCCCACTTCCACCCGCCGCTCGTCCTTTGCGTGGGAGGCGACGAGTGCCGTTGCCAGAAGGCGGCTGGCGATGGGGCCCTCGACAGAGAAGACGACCCGCAATTGTATGTAGATTACCTGATCATTTGGCCCGTCTACAGCCGTGGTCCATCCGCCTTGCGTCGACTCCTCACCGCAGCCCTCGCGCCTCGGGGTTGCTTCCTCTCCTCTACCTGTGCTCACTGTCCTACTTCGCAACAAGTTGTGCAAGACTTGGATTCATCTTTGAACCCACACACTACGTACTTTGTGTCTGAAGGATTACCTATACTTCTTTCGCGATTTTTAGAGACTCTAATCTTTCTCTACAAATGTATAGGATTTCTGTTACCAACAAAATATCGAATTAAAAAATATTCTTCCACCAAACGTATTCAGATTTTCATGTTTTGTAGAACTTTTGTAGTATAGATTTTTTCCAAAACCAACTTCAATACTCAGATTTATGTTGTGATTTATTAGTTAAGTAAATTGTGGGTGAAAGAAGAATTTTTAAAATTAAATTATAGTTTCTTCTGATAGTACTTCTTTCACCC
>NNCF01128179.1:461548-497881 GCA_002313205.1 Laupala kohalensis | reverse complement strand
TTCGGAACGAAGGAATGGTGTTGCGGCGGCGTCGCGAAGGGATGAAACCGGGGAGCGAGAGGGAACTTAATAATTTTAGAATGGCGAAATAATAATCCGAATAATCTTCTAAAGGGATTGTATTCCATTATATTCTCTATGAAAGGTTTCCTGCAATTACTACATTGTCGGGCAGTTCTAAATATGGCTCCATCTCTTCCGTATTCGGAATACTCAGATTGTGTTAGTTCATTCAAACTATTTTAGACCATTATGTAATCAAATCAGATCATGTGAGAATTGTAAGATACTATTAAATTTTTCTTGAAATCATTACACCTAGACACTTCTTTGCAAACTAACGAAGGTAAAGAGTAATTTATTACCTTTGTTTTCCTTTATATTATTTAACATATCGGAAAAATTAATCAATTATTTCAATTTTCCAAGGACTTTCCTTATGGGTTATTGCAATAAAAATGCAAAGTATGGTTTATATTAATAAATTACGAAAGCAGAAAGACAATTGAAATTGACTGCTAATCAGTAAATGTGGATTTTTACTCCCATCACTGTTGATAATGAAGTTTACAAATGTACATATTTCTTGCGTGTACCCTACACGTGAAGAAGAAGAAAAGTGATAACTTTCGATCAGGTGAAAATGGCGACGAGCAGGAAACCGAACGCGGGACTCCTGCTTTGATCGCAGGGGTGTTAACCACTACACCATCCGTTCGCCTTCCACAACCGTACACCATTTCTTCCTGGCTCGTCACCATTTTCACCTGACCGAAAGTTATCACATATTTTCTTCACGCGTAGGGTACACGGAAGAAATATGTACATAACAAACCTTAACACGTAGGTACGTGTGAATCCGGTAATAAAGTGCCCACAGCATAGTGTGCCGCCTGGTTCACTTATCCTCTGTCTGGGGATGTGTCTCAAGTCATCCGGGGTTTAGGTCTGGGTGGAAATGGTGTATAGTTGGGGAAGGCGAACGGGTGGTGTAGTGGTTAACACTCCTGCGATCAAAGCAGGAGTCCCGCGTTCGATTCCCGAATCGTCGCCATTTTCACCTGGCCGCAAGTTTAGAAATGTTTCCGACAGAGTTCAATTGCGTTACGCGAGGCGGACTATCTACTGAACGTATAATCTATGTACCCAAATCGTAGAAGAAAAAGGCTGTGAAGAACATTGGGATGCTGTGAAATGTATACATAAGTGAAAAGAATACCAAAGAATTCAGAGGCCATAACTGTGTCCTTCGTTTATTAAGCTTTCTGTGTAAACTCTATTTTCCTTCCGCCTGGAATGTGAAATAATTCTTAATTACATACATGTTAGCTCACAATACTGAAGATTGTTAGTAATTTGTATGTTTTCGTCATGGTATCTAGTTTTGGGAATTAATAAAAGTGAAAACTTAATAATACGAAGAAAATATGGAAACTAAGAATGAATTTAGAATATTATATAAGAACGGCGGGCAAAATGAACTAAAATAAAACCAGACCTGCTGACAGGAGTCTTAATATCCTTCGTACGGTAAAATATATAAATTCTTAGTACCATTTTTTCTTTAAATGTTGATGGACATTTGTATGTTTTTTAACAATAGAAATAAATATTATTCTTAACTTTTTTTAATATGTGAAATGTTTAAAAAATTTAAAATGCACAGTTATGATAGTTTTAAGTTTCCTTTCAAATCAAAGGCTACGGCGGGGATTTCTGATAGTAGTATACACAATTTGAAATAATTAAATTTTAAATAATGAGTGTATCTTCTTCATTCCAATTCCACCTTGCTTTACCAACACAGACAAGATACTCGACAGAACATATCTATTAATTGCCAATTATCTCTAACCCTCGTAACTTGAATGAAATGCGTGCCCAATGCAAATACCTTCTCTGCGTATTCTGTAGTAATCGTTGCGTAGAGAAAAGCGTTGGACAGGGAATGCAAGATAGAAAGGGACCCCTTGGCTACCTAAACACAATATTTCGTGCTTTCCAAACGCCACAGAATCGAATCCGCTCGACTTGGATTCGTCCACGGGCCGTAAATCACTGGCAGTTGTCGCATTTAGATATATACATTTTGGGGTGATCCTCTATGGAGGGTAGAGACACGTCCGCTCTGCGTTTTATTATATTTCCAGAATGATCTATGCAATTTTACGAGCAACACGTCTTCATACATTCAATTTTATGATACAGCAAAGGAAGTAGAGAGGAAAGGTTGTCTGTACCGACATATGTGCGAGGTGGAAGAGACAGGAATAATAATGAACTTAAGTTTTCATGCCAAGTGGATAAGTATTTTAGTTTATATTAGTATTGCAGTGATTTTCATTTTCTCTCAGGTGTGTACCTAGTACATTGGTCACCTGCGGGAATGACATTTCAAGCAGGTATCCCTATTTATATTTATTGTAAGAAATTTCTAAATATGTTGCATTTATTAAGAAGAATGGATTTTTAAATGACAATTACGTTTTGTATCCTTACCGAGTTTTAGTCTAAGTTTCACTGAAGTAGATTATGTACGATTCTGTACTTGAAATAATTGCGGGAAGAATTTATGAGCGAGTTTTGCACTACTATTGAATTTGGAATGCTAGGTTGCTGTTGTTTCTGGGAGTTTAGTCAGGTCTGTTGTGTCCAGTTGTATAATTCTGGCGTAGTATTTGCCAACACTGGTTCGGGGTAGTACACCAATAGTAGGGGTGAAGATCAATTTCGAGGACCCATAATAATAATTATTATTAATGTCATTAATATATTATTTTCATCTGTCATGATTAAACACGACAGTCTCTTAGTCAATATATAAGTTTTGGAAGCGTAAGCTTTGGACGTGAAGAAACAAGCTAAACGATTCGACTTAACAATAAATGAAGATGATTGTGACAAGTAAGTCGAACAAGATATCTATGAAATCTCCAACTCTCAAAACATTACTGAGCGGCATACCGTAGTCAACAAGTCAAATAAGTTATGAAAATAATTTATCACTTTCTCAAGAAATTTACCTCCGCAGAAAGCTGAGAAATAACTGAGAAAATATTATACTTTTGGCGGTGATGACCTTGAATTATATGATTTAACTAAGAATGTATTAAAATTTAATAATATTTGTCCACATTTATTCGATAGAATACAAAATATACGTCTTTCTACCCTAATTACATACGATATACACGATTAAATTAAAATTGAATCCGACCGTGAGATCAAGATAAAAATTTGAGGTAGAACGAGAAACGAAAAAAGAAAACCACAACAACAGTTGCCTGGAAGGAAAGTGACAAAATAGTAGAATGCAACTCGTTGGCATAGCATATCTCCTCAGGGCAAGAAGAATGTATACGAAGAGAGAAAGAATTTGTTCAGTATGAGAAGCACGCTGGTTCCCAAGTCTTGAAGAAGGATTCCGTAATAACGAGCATGGGAGCCAGTAACGCAGAAGACAATGTAATGGCGTAATCGAAGAGGAGATAAAATTTCAAATAAAGAGATTTCGTGCGGCAGCGAGATTCAATCACTCGAATTAGTGAGTTATAAAGTGAGTTACAGCAAGAGGATGAAATAGCTGCCAATAAAAAGAAATCAATGGGGGTTAAGGATTCTTTTGGGGGATACACGGGAATGTGTCGGCATTAAACTTTATTTAGGGAAAATTCCTGAAATGATTTTTCAGTTTCATGTTTTCTTTGAACACAATGAAACCTAATAAATTTTACTCCTTCATTTAAAAAGAGAAATAACAGTATATTTATGATAAGTAGAATCGTCATCCTTCTCTAGTAAAGTTTCAATGAATTTATTTTTCTGCATCTTTATTCATTTCGATTTGCATTTCCGGTTTGATATGAATATAGAATAAACAATTCAAACTGTTTGACATAATCCTTCCTCCACTTTTTTATACAAACTGAGAGCTCATTTCAGAGAATACGTCAGATTAAAATGTTAAGGGTACATAAGATGCACAATAATTCAAAACTGAGAGCATAAATAAGCTATAAACTATATAATAAATGAGAATATTGGGAATTCATCCTTGTATCGGTCCGGTACTCATTTAATAGCAAACCGAAAATGGTCATGGAATTCTGAATGATGAGGTATGAATAAAATACCTCATACCTAAACTGACTGTAATAAATAAAGTAAATAGAGAAAATACAAAAAACAACAACTAAAATTTTTAAAAAAATATGAATTCGTCCTTTATTAGCTTAAAAAGAACTTCTAATTGCTAAATAATTAATAACGTCTTATTAATGTTCAATGAATCATTACACATATAAAGGATTTTTTTCGAAATTGTGGTGCTTCGGTCAATGGCAAACTATCGTATTCAAAAGCAAGAAATAATTAATTATATGTACCTAAACCGACTCTGGTACATGTCTATTTGTTGTAGTAAAGTGCATAAGTGAGGATACAAGAAAGTTTTAGTCACTATTAATTATTAAACAAAAACTAATTGAATAATTCGACAGATTAAAGGACTAGAACTTTCATCACTCAAAACCTAAGTAAAGATAAATCTTTACAGCACACAAGATAATCGTACATTGAACGCTAAGCTTTCATTCACATTTATGGAACCCATGAGGTAAGTTAAGAAAGTAAAAATTTCCTGCTACACAACCATGTGTGTGAAAAATGAATTGCAGGAGATTGAAAACTTTTTCCAATGTTGAAGGCAACAATGCGGATCTGAAGTTAAAACATTTCTGGCAAATTAGGATTTTCTGTTCACCGAGGACTAGAAGATCAACAAAACTGCTTTCATTACATTGATTGTATATGAAACATATAAATGTTATTTATTTCACGTACATATTCCAAAAACTGACTCTCATTATGCAAACCATTAATACCTTTTACTTTTTGGATTTTCAAGTAATGGACTTGTTATTCGAACAGGTTTTATTCTGCAAATACTTTGAAAACCGACAAAAGTGGAGAAAAAAAGGAGCAAGAACACTTATATTAAAATTAGGGGCACAAGTTTACTCACTGACAAATCACTTATAGATCCCATCTTCTTAAGATATTTTTAATCCTCATTTTTTCCCGAAGTTCTTTTAAATAGGTTCAGAAATGATTTATAGAACTCCATAACTTTATTTCGGTTTCAAATTTCCTTAAAATATCTTGGATTAATGATAACTAGTACANCCTGTCTCTTATACACATCTAGATGTGTATAAGAGACAGATGTAAATATAACCAATCTCAAATGTAGTGAACGTAATGGTAGTAATTAAACAGGTGTATGAAATATGTATGAAATTAAATTGTTTATAATGATTTTCCCACTACACTAAATGTGAAATACAACAGAGGAATAAGTACTACTCACAATTCAAATGTGTCTTTGTCTTATTGTTTTCCTAACGGTCTGATTACTATCAGTGTGAAAAATAGGCGACGAGAATTTGAAGTTCGTAGGTGCTACTACATCTCTCGGAAATTAACCAAGGAAGGGTAAATATATTTTTGGAAGTATTGCTAACGCATTACTGAAGGTGTTGCTTGAATTATTTTGCAACTTTTATTTTTTGAAAGAAATAAAATTTAAAAAATTTCACCCTTTCCTGACAAGTTGAATATTTTTCTAGCAGATACAAACTGAATATTGTTCTTACTTCGCTATCAGAACGCTGTGCCTCTTTTCCTCGTGTTCCTTCGTTGCTTTCTGAACACACACTAACTTTACCTCCGTGTTACATACCCGCTCTGGAGCGCGCGATCAAAGTCGCGTTATCGAGCAGCCAACCATATGTTAGGCACACTTCATCGTGCTCAAGGGTTATGGCGTGGGTGGGTTACCACCGATCAACTTTGGAGTGGTTCCAGTTTTGATTGAAGAATGAACGAAGTAGCGCTCGTAAGACTTCGCTATCGGCTTTCCTCAAGGGAACGTCGTACGCCCAGAAGATGCAGAGAAGCAGAAAAGGGGGAACTCACCTGAAACAGAGGAAAACGAAAAATATTTATTTGTATAAATCTCTTAGATTGCGGTGAACCTCACCGCCAGGTAACAGATTAATCATGTTACGTCGAATGAAAATGGTAGACGGGACCGGGATTCGAACCCGGGACCTTGAGTTCTACGCGCTCATGCGCCTACAAACTGCGCCATCCCGTTCGCCTCTCGGGCCCGTCTACCATTCTCATTCAACTTGTGAAACCTAAAGACCTCTGAGGTGGTCTCGTAGAGACTAGATTCCTCATCTGAGGCGACTCCCATAGGAAGTACTTTATTTGGGTAGCATTTTCCATTTCTGGTTCACAAACATAGAAATCTCTTAGATTGCGGTGAACCTCACCGCCAGGTAACAGATTAATCATGTTACGTCGAATGAAAATGGGAGACGGGACCGGGATTCGAACCCGGGAACTTGAGCTTTACGACGTAACATGATTAAGATGAGGAATTTAGTCTTTACGAGCCTCAGATGAGGAATTTAGTCTCTACGAGTCCACCTCAGAGGTCTTTGGGTTTCACAAGTTGAATGAGAATGGTAGACGGGCCCGAGAGGCGAACGGGATGGCGCAGTCGGTAGGCGCATGAGCGCGTAAAGCTCAAATTCCCGGGTTCGAATCCCGGTCCTGTCTCCCATTTTCATTCGACGTAACATGATTAATATTTATTTGATAAATATTTCTTCAAATTTACTTAATATTTCTGGAAGGTACTTCGGTGAAGAAAATGGGTAACTATGATAATAATGGTTAACTATTATATTCATTTCCAATATTTGCACGCTACTGGACAAG
The DNA here is from genome assembly GCA_002313205.1 of Laupala kohalensis. NCBI lineage: Eukaryota > Metazoa > Arthropoda > Insecta > Orthoptera > Trigonidiidae > Laupala > Laupala kohalensis. Next base: position 491,092 of record NNCF01128179.1, on the reverse strand, counting down.
TTTAGATGAGATCATTTCAGTAAACACCATTATTTCAGTAAAATAAAATAATATACGTCAATTAACATAAAAGATACTTCAGTGCCTGCAAAGTTGGGTAGTTTAATTACTGCAAACATTGCGTGTACGGGAAATGGAATCTTGTTCTCGCGGCAACAACAAGGGAGCCAACCGAGAAATTAAGCTTTATTTCGAAAACATACTTCACTTGTAAAATATTTTATTTATAACTGAATATGCAATGAATGGACTTATTTTCTCATTGTTGTATGAGTACTTTATGCACGAAAAATTTCGCTACTTAAATAAAACCTGGGTATATCTTAACAGTTCCTCACTTCTTCACTTCTGACACTTCAAAAATGAAGATAATGTTTTATAGCTGTTAGAAAAGAAGTATGTTTCAATTTTTTTCAATATTTCGCAGCTACTGATATAATGAGTATTATTCATGTATTCTCTTTTTTCGAGTGTACAAGGAGATCTCAGGAGACTTCAGTAGAAATATCAAAGCTGTAATACTTTCTCAAACTAAAAATCAGATCTTTGTCTCATATATTTTTTGTCACCCCTTTCTTTTGAAATGTACGTTTTCCAAAGTGCAAAAAATGACAAATATTTATTCATACTAAAAACATAAATGGAGAAAAATACAACAAATTATCATACTTAATATGTACAATGAACAGGACAACACAAGAAATAATGTTGAAAAAATATGTTTTGGTTAATAGGTATTGGGCCTTGAATTGGTGAAAAATATTTCCCTTTCGTTAAATTAAGAAATTGGGATACTACCTTTAAAATTACATAAATCCAATTCACAATCAATGTGCTGCTAACTAGAACAATGCATTTGGAGTAATCGTCATGTCTATATGCGTCTCCTTTAAACGGATCACTCGACTCTAGTAACTCCAGAAGAACATACAGAAATTGAGACAGGGGAACCGCTACGATTTACGTACGTGTCAAAGCCATTTATCTCGAGCGCCCGGCATGCACCTCGAGCACTGGCAACGCGAGCTGCGGTGGCGGCGGCGCGGAGGTCCAAGCAACGCGCGTGACCTGCTGTGGACGCCAGCACGTCGACGGCAAGAAACAAGCGTGGGGCGGGTCATTCATTAACAAAACAAACAGTGACGCTGCACCTCCCTCGTACACCCACACGTCCGTCGCTCGCGTCGGCGGAAGGAGGGAGGGACTCAACTGTGTGCTGTTCAGACTTGCTGCTCAATCCTCCCTTACCTCCCAACCACCCCATTCGCTGGAACAGGACTACGTTCCACGCGAATTGTTCGGCTTTCACTCTGCCTCCGACCAGTCAAGAGCACCAGAGACATGCGTTTCGCCAAACCTCAAGCTCGTATTCTCCAACTGGTGAAATATAAGTATAAATTTATGGACAAAAACCCAATTACAAACCGTATGACCACGTGGAGGACAATGAACTAATTGACTCTCCGGAAGCAGAGGGTTGAGTAAAGGGACCATCCCATCAATTCCAATCAAGAACCTTAAGGCAGAGGCATATTTAACATTTCACCAGACTCCTAAGATAAGAATATAAATAGTTCGGTACGTGTTATAATATTATAAGAATACCAAAAAATTTGTATTTGATAAAACACAAAAAAGTTATTTCGCAAGTACGCATTATTATCAAACTAAAGATTATTCGGAAAATATTGTTTATTTAGTGTTATAACACTAAATTTGAGATTTATTATATCAATAGACGCTGCCCCTAAATAGACGCTGAGTCTAGAACCTGTCTAAAAATCCACCTCTACTCGAAGGGGAACCGGAGAAAATCCTAGGCCAGGTTGGCCTACAGAATTAATGTACACAACCGTGCCAAGGTTGAGTACTTATAACTTATAATGAAAAACACATCACAAGAATCCAGGATAATAGTTTCGAAATTATCAGTTATTTTGATAGTACTACGGCAAGGGCGTGATACAGCACAAGATAAATTTAACTCCTTAATCTTAATTCAACTCATTAAATTCCTTTACGTTGCAGAAGCACAGGTTGCAGTAGATTGCTTCTTACCGCAGATTTGAAGATATTTAGTTTAATAATATATTTTATATTTTGAGGTAGGAATCATCTAGTGTTCGACGACTTTCATTATCGAAACTTAGTTCAAGATTTTACTCCCACCTGTGTTAGTTTGACATCTAAATTAATTTCCTTTACACTCAATTTCCGGAAACGCAAATTCTATTTTTCACACACTATCTGAACATAAAAATCTTTAACACAATGTTTTACACCAAAATTTTACTTCTTTTTTAGAACATACTTGTTAAAAATGTCCTTAGGGTTCATTTGGTAGTGTTCATATGGCTGTTCCAGCTTTAAAAACACGTAACAAGACTCACATTTGTTTGCTTTATGCCGTCAATAAAAATGAGCCCATGTTAATACAGCATACGTAATGATAGCAATAAATAAAAAATCCACATAGATAAAATTAATCTTTTCAAACTTTTTCAAACCCCATCATTGTTTTTTTTAACGCTTCACAAGATAATTCTTGCTCATGCATTCCCAATTCCATCGTGCGTATTCCATTGCATATCCAACATGACGTAATCCAATCAGCGAGACTTCATCTCATCTATACGATTACACGCTCCGATGACACTTTTCATTTACTGTCCAATGAAACTAACCGGAATAAAGACCGGTTCTGCTGTACCTGTCCCCATTACCCGTGAACAAATTCGGGTTCCATAGACATATTGATTCGACATTTCTATTGTGTTCGCCTCATAGGAATCGCTTCCTCATAATGAGGAGTCTTTCTCTCTACTTCGATTCTCCATTACCTTCCTCAACACGTCTTCTTTTTCTTCTTCTTCCGTTGGTTGGGAAGACGAAAGTTGCTGTAGAATGGGCTGAACAAGCGAAACGACCCTTATCTAATGAGGATGGTTGGAGTGAGAACACGGTTCGTTCCAGCGTCCTGGAGGAACAGCGCCCAACCATTACTATATCCAATCCAGTCAAAGAGGATTAACGACAATGGTACAGATGGTATGATGGCAAAATCCTCACGTATCCACCATATTGATCTAATTATGGATACCAATGACTGCTACCTTCAGTAGATTATTTTGGAGATACCCTTTTCTAATAATGAAATACTTAAAATAATAGAATTTTCTTCAATTGTCTTAGGAACTATGAAATTTTCATGATCTCCTTCTAATGACTCATTGTACTTACACACGGACTATTCTCAATTATCTCATGAAACATCAAAAATATGTAAATATTGCATACTTGAGCTGTAAAACGTTTTTCTTTCTTTGAAATGTTTGAAAGTGAATAGATCATCGTTTATTTAAGCGGATGTCACTGGCGTACTTTAATTTACCCCACTGAACATCTATTTAAAGAAATGTACATCGGACTAACTTGTTTTTTACACCAATTTACAGTTTTATACCGAGCTCGATGAAATTTTGTTCTTATGACCGTCAAGACCAGAGGAATGTCACTATGTACATGACAGTTTGATGATTCATATCGTCCACCTTCGAGCATCCCTTACTACAGAATTTTAGTACTTATTGATGAAAATTTGCACATTTGACGTTCAAAAGAAGAAGACATTTATAGTTACATCTGATTATAAAAACTATTCCCCTTTCCAACCCTGAAACCAGAATTAAAATGTGTATCTGACCTCGCGTCGCTATCACCACAAAGTGATAACAATTGTGATATGAAAATGGCAACGAGACGGGAATCGAGCTGGATATGTTACACTTATCCCCGGAATGGGGATGTGTCCTAGATGTTCCGGAAATGGAATGATTTATAGTTGAGAAAGGTGAAGGTGGTGTATTGGTTAACAAACACACGATCAAAATGGAAATCTTGTGTTCAATTCCCAGCTCGTATCCATTTTTATCTGGCCAATTATCACTTACCTTCGCACAGTGTAGGTACTCGGAAGAAATATATGGACTTTCAATGTGATGTTAAAAAAGATATTTTAACCTCAAAAAATTAATTAAGTCGTGAAATTTTTGTCTCCACTAAATTCTTACGAAGAGGTAAACAGTAATACAATAAAACTTCCGAACGAAGACAAGAATTTACGGTCATGAGTCAAATATAAAAAAGGCACTTGATAATTCTATAGTTGCTAATACATTGGATGCCAAAATACAAGAAGTGAAAGAAGACTCCTCGGACAAACTGTTTATGTCTCGCAAATTGGTTTGCGGGCTGCATTGCCATCTTTCTCAAAAGTTGTACTAACATGGAAGAAAATGTACAATATAATAATACTTTAATATTTTATTTTGTATCATTCTACTTTATTTTAGATGATTTAACGCATTATTATGTAGCAATTTTAATTGTTTTTCTTCCCGGTCGTGTCACCCAGGTCCACAATGGTTAAGAAATATATAAGTAAATAGTGTATTTTTCCAACCACAAATCCAATAAAAATAATTCGTCCATATCTCCCTAGGAACAGGCCACACAATCATGTTCATATTTACTCCGGCATTTTTAGAAATAGTTAATGACTTTTACACTCATAAACTAAATGCAAATTGTCGCTGAACTTTGCTGAAGATTGGTTCTGATCTAGGTTCCATGATACTAAGAATAAAAATACAAAAAAATACGAATAAAAATAAACTATTTTATTATATGAGAAAGTTTCATTTGGCAAGTTCTTCGGTCGCTTCTGACGGGTCTTCGGAAACCAAACCACTGAAGGTTAACCCGTTCAATAAAGGATTAGAATAGGAAAATATTGGATTAAAATTAAATTTTTCCCCACTAATAGACCACTTCCCAAAGACCATATTCGCAAAAGTCTCTAAGAATTTCCCTGAAGCTAACCCCCCAGACACCCTCAAATTGTAATATGTGAAAATTTACGAAAAGTTAATTATCTCTGTTACTAAAGGTAGAATCGAGTTAAATAAAACAAAAAAATATATTGATGATTACAAATACTACCAATTTAATTATCTTCATAATTGCGATAAAACGAATAGTTTTCCACCAATTATAAAAAAATTTGTCGAAAAAAACGGTTTTTCACATCAACATTTTTGGTTTTTGTGAAATATGTTTTAAATATCTAATTATACGAAAAAAAATTTCGTGTAAAAGATATATCTCGTGGTTTTATGAATATTTTGATACAAATTTTGTATGTCTTTATGTGAAATGCCGGGGAGAGTGATGAAAGAAAAATGATGTAGCATTCGTCATGGCCGTCTAGTCACCACGTATGCAGTCATAGTGCGTTCGACAACTGAAAATATGTGGCGTATTTTATCAAATAAAAAATAGTTTGTTCTTTGGTACAATTAGTCTTTGGACCAATTTCATCTATACAATGAGATGTTTGTGTCGCACGGCTGTACTGCCATGTTTTTTTCGGTTAGACCACCTTTTTCCATGGATAGACCGCCTTTCTGGGAAAATGCAAACATAAAGAGAATGTACTTTACTGTAACACATACATGTAGGTAGCACTTAAATTCCAATTCAAGTCAAGAAAAATTAATGGTCAAACACCTTTACTCGGTATCTGCTTTTGTTTCCTTTCGCGTATTTACAGTTGGACTCGGAGGATGATGATTGATGAAGTAAGAATTTTGGAAGAAAATAGAAAACTATAACTTATTAAATAATCATTGTTGTTTCATAAAATATATGTTGAAGTTATCTTTTACTTTATATTTGATTTCAGTGACCTTCATTCGGAAACGATTCCTTGCACTGCATGTTTCGATTCTCTGAAGCTGTATTCTAAAATCTGCCTGTCTGTTCAATGAAATCCGTTCAAGGTTTTTGCTCAGACTCAGACGCGCTTTGATATTGACATTTTCTGATGCCCCTCGTGACCAAGTATCGTCCTTTCCACTATAGCAGGTAATAAAATCAAATTTACGAAGAATAGAAAAAAAACTGTTCAAAAGTGTTCAAGTTTATGTTCAAATGTAATTCTGACTTCTGATTCGTTCTTAACGAACGAAAATCATGCGGAAACAATTCCAAGATCTCTCCCGTAGCTTGAAAAGTGTAATTGGGAAAAATTTGGAAACAACGCCTAAAGGGGTGGTCAAATACAAACTTTCGAGTTTCCAGTGGGTCAAATGGGTCCTGTAGATGGATTTTTGTGAAAGAGGTTCTTGGGAAGTGGTCTACCAATGGTGAAAAGTTTAGCTTATTGCCAATTTTTTCCCAAAATTCATGTTTTTGGGCCTTCATTGACTGGGTACCCGCCGCAGTTGTAGACGAAACAAGTAATCAAGCAATTATTTTGTAATAAAAAGGTATATTATTTGTCCCTGTTGTATCTTAATACAAGCGAATTCATATTCTACCCTTTCAATAGTATGGCCAGATTTATATTTCTGGATGTCATATTTCGCTGTTTCTGGAGTCTAAAGTGTAATGCCGTGAGAAGTAGTTAAGTACTAAGTACTTCCCTTCTAAACTCTATATTTAAAGTGTGTTATATTACAAAATGTGATACAGCTATCCCCTTATTTTTGTAAACAGGATGTATTAAAGTTCGCTACATTGGTAGCTCTGTCTCTCGCACGCATTATCCTTTGCTTATCTTGGTCAGACGCTGGAATCGCTTGGTCTAGGAAAGTTGTTTTGTCCTTTCAAAGAAAAACGACGACGCCAAGACAAGAGGAAGAACAATAACATTCCACAACTAGAGACATACAAGAGAAAACGGATGAAAGAAATTCGGCGGAAATTTAGTTTTAATGTGGGCTTGCAAATGGATCTTAAAGCAACTCAGTTACAACACACATAATAATAGGTTTAATGGTTAATAGTTGTAATTTAATTCAATAACTAAATATAAGGAAATCTCTACTTTTAATTTTTATCAGAGTAAGTGAAAGATATTTTGTATAAATATTTTTGTATCAATTATGTTAAGATATCACGATATTTAAGACGACTCTTTTAAAACGTCGAACGTAGGGTGTTCATGTACTACTCACAAACCTTAGATAGCTTCTTAAATTTTCATATAGGTGCTGACAATTGTGTATTGCATGGAAAGAATGCAACTGGAAATGTGTGTTACATGTGAGTGACATATTCAAATTACCAACGTGCCACCATCCTTTTACTGCATGTAAGCTGTACATGAAATGAGAAGTTCATATTAGTTATTTTTATTATTGGATTACTTTCTGTTATTAAACCGTTGTCTGGTGACAGAAAATGACAGGAATTAAAAATAAGTGTATACATTTAAAAAAATTTAAAATACTAGCTATACATTTTATTGTCAAAAGCGCTGTTATAAACTGCTTACGTCCATAGGGAGAACAATAAACTAATTTACTCTACGTACGCATGTAAGGGGTCGTTTCATAATTACAATGTGTGATAAAGTATAAAAGGAATAAACATTAAAATAATTCTATAATTTGCAAGAGACCAAAATCAGAAAGAGAAAGTCAATGTGTGTCAGGATTTTATCTGTGCCTCCCAGTAATTACCAGGAACTTGTAATTTTTGAAAAGAAAACTAGAAAATCGTTCAAAAGGGTTTGCTTTGGCTGCGTTTTATTTGTCTAAACGATTACAAAATGTACTATCTTTTCGAATCGAGCAATAAAGTGGACGCACAAACTCAAAAAAACTATAATAACCTGTTAATTTTTCTTTTAATAGGAATTAACCGGTAACTCCAATGAAAATTTTCCATAAAAAACATGTTACATGCACAAACTTAGTAATTGAAATACATAGCGAGAAATAATCAAAACTCAGTGAACTTAAGGTAACCAGGTAACTCTTTTTTCTTCATTTTTCGTGATAAATTTTTTTTTCGGTTAATTATCTAGAAACATAGTTTCTCATCTTCGCAATGAAGAATTATAATAGCATATTATGTCTCAGTTAAATGCCAAGGTTATAACAAAAACGTTTTGGAAACCCTAAACGGCGCTAACTCGAAACAACAAAAATTACACTAATCTGGTTATTACCGGAAGCCACAAATTTAATATTAACGAGAATTATTTTAAAAGACAATATTTAATGGAATATTGAAACGCATACTCACTTCTTCCCTTGAAATCAATAAATTCACTGAACAATCCAGTGTGGAGAACAATCCTGTGTTGATCTTTTTATTAATAGCTTCAAAACTTTTTGTAGCGGAAGAAATATACCTAGTTGTAAATGTCAGCATAGAAAAATTGGTCAGAATACCGCAAATTATTATTTTTAGTACTGGTTCGGAAAACATATATTATTCATACGTCGGGGTTCATAAAATTTCAATGAACGTAAAAGGCGCTGGCCAACCACATAATAATTTATATAATTTAAGTGTAATTGAGAAAGTTTAAGTTAATGTAATATTTCCAGTCTAAACTTATGAACAATTAAAGACAAAAATTGCAACATAAATATTACCAAATATTAAAACAAAATGTACGAAAAAGGACTTCAGTTTGTAATAAAACTCTTTAAAAGAAATTATAAGGCAGCCTTCCTCAATTGCCAGGTGAATCATAATACCTTGAGGGCAATACAGTTATTAACTTTATGCGGCGATCCTAGTTTTTCCCATCTGAATACGAGATGCTAAGAGTGATGTTAAAATAACACGACCTGAAGTAAATGTCTTCATTGAACAATTAACGGTTAATACGAGACAAGGTGACGTTATCCAGTGACGATATCTAGAGAATGGCGTTTTCACCCTCCTCCCTCTTACAGACACAGTGGTGAAATGAATCCACTTTTCGCTTCGCTAATGGCTCGACCGTGTTGGGCCGCACAGCTCAACAGGTCGACTCATTAAAAACAGGCGTTCCCCATGGATACGGCTTCAGAGGAGAAGTCTTCTCCACGAAAGAAAAGCGGAAAAACCCGACGCGCCTTCGTCTCGAGCAGAAAAAAAAAACCGGGGACGCGCAGCATGAGCCCCGGTTGCGCGTCCGACTCAAATAATTACACCCTTTCCTTGCCTCGTCCACGCCGAAGTCCCGAAGAGATCGAAAAAAGTGCGGAAGTAGAATCTCGTCTCGTTTCGCAGAGTATCTCTTGGGTGGATCTTTAAAATATTCGTTTTCATTTCCAGCGTTACATTAAGAGGAAAGGATTTTTGTTCGAGGACTTTTGAAGAAAAAATTAGTGCTATAACTTTCGTCGCTTTGTTTAGAATTCCCTTGCATTTAAAATATCACACTTTATAAAAAAAGGTTTTTTGTTGAACTTTGTTTAGGTAAGGTTTATCAAAGTAAGGGCATCATATTTCAGTAAAGGCAAGATCTAAAACTTAGCGAATGTATTAACAATTAAAAACACTCCAATAATAGCTCTTGACAAGTTTAATAAAAATTAAAATATACAACGATATATATCATAATTTGTTGTTTTTATCATTTTATTTTCGTTTTACTTGAAAAAAATGGGACTTTTGAGAACTGCCACTGTAGACAATTTTAAAAGATAATGATTGAGCTGAATTGGTAAGATTTGAAGAATTCATTTCGAAATTATATCTAAGTCATTCGAATACGTATTTTTGAGTATAGTAAGGAAACATGTTTCAAAAGAAAACAGTGAAAAAATGTTCAAGGACCGAAGATATCAATAATGTCGACACCCAAAATATTATTCAAAATAACTATACTATTCATGTGAGATACATTGAAAGTAATACGATTTAATTCTTTTATTTATAAAAATGACTAAGATTCATGAACCATTAGGCACACTAATTGGACTGAAAGTAAACGAGTTACCTTGAAATAGAATTCGCAGATACATTTCAAGACCTCAATGGATTCCTAAATTAAAAATATTTTTATAGTTATGATGAAAGTGAAGATTTATCCGAAAAGCTAAAAGAAATATGGGAGCGTTTCTTTCGTTTTCGTCTCTGACTTTTCTCCTTCCATGACTTCTAGATTCCGCTTTGCAATTTGAATGGTATGGAGCAAGAATCAAAAAGGTCAAGTGAATAGTGATCCATTCTCAAGAAAACTCGACCCTGGGCTAGACTGAAACTGTTAATTGTTTGAGGTATTTCGATATCTTCTATTAAAATAAGATGAAAACAACCATAAAATGCAAATAAGTAATAAGTATATCATGGTTTGTTAAGGGAATAAAGTTGCTGCCAGAAAATCTTTATTATTGATGGTTAATTTGATCAAAGGTTGAAAAAATATGAAGTCCTGCTAGACAACTACATAAATTGAGAAAAAAACGTGACGTTTAAAAAAAAGTTCTCAAACAAATTTGAAAAAACAAATGGTACTAAAAATTATGTTCAAACAATTAACAATCTTATGGAAAACATCACAAACAGTTTCTCTGGAGTCCCAGAATAAAACATTCCACTTGATACAGTGACTGGATAACTGAAAAAGCCAACTCTTCTGGGACAGATGTCGAAGCAGTGTAGTAAATGGATAACTAAAAATGGAATTCATGTGCGCAGTCAGCGATCGAACCACGTTAAGTCACCCTCCAACCAAACCATTGAAAGATATCTGTGGAGAAAAGTGGAACAGCGAAATTACTTGGTTTCTAAACGCTATCGCACAGTTCTTATCAATGAGGTATATCTTCCATAATGTAATTCAGTTTTCACTATCATTCAGGAGACACGAAAGTTTCGACCAGGGTACGTTACTTGTCTTCTATCCCAATGAAATTGCGAGAATGAAGATTTCAGCGAACGCAGTTTTAATTTTACATCCATTACGATAACATTATTAATTAAATGAACATACGTCATAAGATTGATTCCATATTAGAATGAAAATAAATCTGAAATGAATCCAAGGCTTCTCCATTCTATATTCAATTTTAGTACATACATTCTGTATAATATCATACGAACATACATTCCACGTAAGAATCAATCGTGAGAAGGGGACCAGAAGAACTTACATTTATATCGAACTCGAATTAGTTCAAAGTTACCCGAATCATCAAGCTTAAGGTAAGAGTTTGACATTTTCTTTACTCAAACACCAGAATAATTTCAAAAATGGTAAGTTGAACTGAGGTTAGCTAAAATTTGAAATACAAAATTCTCGGAGTCACTTTTGACACGGTTCCATTATCTACTTCTATTAATCAATTGGAACTTGATCTATGGGAATTTTCTCATTTGTATAACCTACTTTGATAAAAATAATGATTAATTTTTGTATTGTAAAGCAACATATCATGCTATGAAACCCGCTTAGCACATTTGATAGCACAGTAAAATGTCCCTATCCATGATCTTACATCCCGCCATTAAATAATTAAAGTAAATCAATAAATATAAATCCGTTAATTTAATCAATAATTAAAACATTTATTATAAAAGTTGCAATGGTTGCATATGTTTCTTTCTTTTTTTTTCGACCAAGACAGCAAATATTATTCACTCTCAATCTTTGTAAAAGTATATTTTCGAAAATAATTAATTGAAATGTTCATTTTAGGGTAGTCATAAAAATGGGAGTAAAAAGATTCAGTTTTATTATAAAAACCATACATTGTGAAAATTATTGTAACCCACATACAATACACTTGTCATATGTTGCCTTAAATTGTCGTGACGGGCTTGTAAAATAACGTCTGATCACTTATGTTGCCTGGGTGAAAATGGTGTACAGTTGTAGAAGGTGAAAGGGTGGTGTTGTGGTTAACACCCCTGCAATCAAAGCAAGAGTCCCGGGCTCGATTCCCGACTCGTCGCCTTTTTCACCTGACCGAAAGTTATCATATATCTTCTCCACGTGTAGGGTACACGAAAGAAGTATGTGCATTTTATGTAATATTTAGTCAATTTGATGAAAACATAACTATCTTCAATTTGTGGCATATATGTATGTTAATTTATTTATTACCTCGAATAATACATACCTCTTTTTGGGAAGTTCTACTTATATAACTTCTTTCTTGTTTTGAAATATGAGCAATTCTGGGAGAAATAAAAGTGAAAATAAACGTAAGAGAAATATGGCATACTGCAGTGCTACAAACTGTCAAATAAAATTGAACTATGCACTCAATTCTACCCAAAATAGCTCTAGAAATATGATAAACCCGTGGATAACGAATTCCGATGCAAAATTATCGCATTTCGTTTCACTGAAACTGTTTTTTAAATAAATATATTGAACTTATTTTCCGTTCGCTTTTTATGTACGTTTCCGCAGCCGAGAGACGCCACGGGCATTTGTTTCATTTCGCAAATAAAACAATGCTTATTGAAAATCGATACGAACATAAGCCCATATTACAGCGGTACTGAACACTGCTTTATCTAAATTACTACGCAGTTACGAGAAACGTTCTTATGACTTACGTGAACCCACCCGGAGGGGAAAAACAACCAACACAAGTTGAACTCCAAAAGCTGTAGAGGCCAAGAGCAGCTAAGCAATTCTCGGTGATGACATTTACTTCAGGATGATCCATCTCCCGCAAAATTGAGGTTCATTGGCATTTGCGCCATATTTACCTCCTCATCCCTCTTTCATCTGTCTCGTCGTACTTGTAATCGACGGCTCCGCACGACGTTAATACGCTGTTTTGATTCACTGCTCGTATTTACTCCGCTGTGACTTTTATGGAGACGGATGGATGTTCTTGGTTCTCATGACCTCTGCCCAAAACTTCCGACCTCCCGTTCTCCCCTATTCGGGAGATAGAAACCTTCCTTGCTAAGGCGTTCAAATTAAAGCCATTGAATTCAGCTTTCTCTGCGTCCCAGCGTCGCCAGGAGCAATTGAAGTTGTAAGGGGGACTCACAACAGTGTTGCCAACGTAGTTTCACCTTTAAACACGAACACACGTAGGGGTTGCCATCAACCGTGTTTAATCGGTAAAGTTAGATCATGTATAAGTCTAAAACTGTTTATAACATATAATGATAATTTTGTGCTCATCGATAATTTTTCAATTAACCTTTTCACGTAGAGGACAATATTTGACCTTCATAAAAATCTGTGTGAAATCTTAATATCAGACGTGGTAAAATGAACATAATTATACCTTAATATGTATTGTGAATTATAGTTTGGAAGGTATAATGAATTAGCCACCTGCCTCACGGCAAAGTTCTTTTTTCTCGTGTCTCATATTAGAGCGCAAACAGTTATTCAGTTTTATTAGCAAGAGCATTCATATCAAGGGATCTGAGATATCAAGGGAGAGATTTCTCTACATATGATTTGAATGTTTGATTGCGACCGGAGTTGAACCTAACACGATGAAAGTATCATTGCCAAAATATTGACCTTCGTTAAGAGACCTTCGTTAAGAGACCTTCGTTAAGAGACCTTCGTTAAGAGACCTTTGTTAAGAGGCCATTACCATCACTAACTGATTCATATCACCTATAAAAGTAAGCAGATTTATTTCCTACAATTTATAACTCTTTGCCTACACTAATTTTCACACATTTGTATTTCAATGTTTTTGGTGATCATTTAAATATCTGAAACTTGACATTGAGCTCATTTTCTCAAATGAATCGAAGCTTTTCTCGTCCAGAGCACCTACTGTAGAGATTAACAGAAGAGATGTACAGCGACAAACCTCCAAAGTGGGAAGAACTACCGAGGGGCATATGGAGGAACCTCGCCAGTCGCAGAGTGCGGCAGGGGATGGCAGACTCACACATTCCTCACTCGACACCACGGAAGCAATTTGCGAAGCTGTTACGTCATTAGTCCCGGAAACTTTCCGTCTGGAGCTCTGCAAAGCGATTCGCGACTCAACCTCCCCACGCCAACCCAACCTCAAACCAAACCGTTTCCTAACGTCTGACGCCGCAAAGGATCGAATGCAGAATCCTTACGACTCCGTCAACCCTACGCTCGTAAATTGGGAAAATTTTAATTGCACTTTGCTCTCTCAAACGTCGCCAAGAGTAGAACCGTAAAAAAATACATCCTCTATCCAGTCTCTGCATAAATCTTGTTTTGTTGCGGGCATAACTCACGGTTTTATTCGTGTTCCCCGATACGTGTCCACATTCCAAAGAGAGCGAACGATCAGGGATGGAGGGGTTGAAGATTGGGGTTGGTAGTGGGGATAGAGGACGAGGATTCGAGTCCGAGAGGTCAGTGTTTACTGCTACGCTGAGTTCAACCAATTACGTGCCCTCCGCCTCCGATTTAGAGAGTACGCACATAAAATACGCAATGCTTGTTCCCGACCGGATCCACCCCGCCCCCCTCACCGCGCCACTACCACTACACGTCCTCCTCAACTTCCGTCCCCAATTTTCTTCCGGTCAAAGCTCCCTACATCCGCTGCACTCAGTCCGTCATCTTCGTCGTCTTCTATTTTCCCAACGCTGCCCGGAGAAGTCCGTTAATTCAGTCTTTGGTCATCAGGTAGGCAACTTTTAGAAAACAAGTTTTTACGGTGTATCAATCGGTAATTAATTTTTCGTAATGATATATACTCCAAATCAAATATCATAGTCAACATTTATCCATTCTTCTTCACACGCAGTCGAGTTTAACTTTTCATCCAATATTTTCACCTAGTAAATCTAATATACATACACTTAAATATAGTTGAATACGCTTGAATATGAACGTTTACAAACGTATAATATAATAAATTCTTCCCAAAATAATAGTAAAATTAAACTTTTCAGCCTTCAAATATTAAAAGAACATTCCGTGACTTTATTTCCGAGACACAAGTGAGGCGCAGTGTTTTGGAAAAATCACTGCAGTTATCTGATTAATTAACTGGCACCGAAATACAGCAAATCCATTGAGCTAATGACAGCAAAGAGTGATAGAGCAATTATCTCTGAAAGGAGCGTCAATTAAAAATCGAAAAGCTCGCAAAGTAATGTATAGTGAATAAATAATAAAGGATTCGAGCTAACATAAAATACTGCCTTGCTTCACAGCATTTATATTCATTTTATTTTTTAACGACACCCATCGTACCATGTGGACATACCACTTGCTATATTGACTAGAAATTGATTTCGAAAAAAAAATCCACAATTAAAATAGTTTATGTCTATGGTAGTAGATGTTGAACAGAACAAGAGTAATGCTATTCGATTTAAAATAAAGGAAGATATTTTTGAAATAAATTAAGGGTTGAGATTGTTGTCATATTAATTCATCAATAAAGAGATAATTCAATTGCAAATCACCTCATTATACAGCTTTAAACTCCATTTATATGATCCAATAAAAAATATTTTTTCGCTTACATTTTTAATTCAATGGAATATTTTTAATAATTGTCAAGAATTATCACAAAAATATTTCTTCACAAATCTTTAATCTGAAATCCGGTGTCATGTTTAGAGTCGTACAAATTATATTCTGGCAATAAATCACATTGCAGGAGGTTTAATTGGTTATCACTGGGATAGAAAATCAAGATAACCCGCAACATCAGTTTGTGAAATGTCAGGAAAACCAATATAGTGGAGAACCTCCCGTAAACAGATAAACTACCCCGGTAAAGTCAAACGAATCCCAGAGCGTTGTTAAGAAAAGCCAGGCGTTGCGTTAACACATCCTAATCCTGTGGACAGGAATTGCGATGGTGCCGTGGACGTCTTCCGCTGGAACGCGTTTCTCCCTCTAATCGTCTCCCACTCGATCGAGTCGGGATCGGTGCGCGACGTGCACGCGGACCGCCAACCAGCCAGGCGAACGCTATCAAAGGCTAGGCCTTTATTGAAGGGCCCGTTACGTCGTCCAGTTATATTGCTCGACACTAATAAGGTACCGCTATCACGCAATCGTTCCTTCTCCCATCCACGAGTGAGATAGAGGAAGGTAGGGAAGGCTTAATTACAGAGGCCTCATTGACACGCGTCCAAGCACCGAGGTTTCGGTGATGAGTGTGAGGGGTGTGTTACCGCAATGTCATCGAAGTAAAACCGGAAAGAGGGAGAAATATGGTGTGGATGTGAAGAGAATGAAGAAATGCTGGATAATTAACCATGGATATTGTGGGTTTCTGTAATCGGGAGTCTTGAATTATATTTCAACTGTCTACACGACGCTTTGTGTTCGGGGAAGGATTCGACGTTTCACCCATCATATGACTCACGTCTAATAATACAGTATTTCCTGGAAAACAAAAATTTAATAGTTCCAAATTTCAATCAATACATCTCTCTCTCCTTCTCTCCATTTACATTTGCTCGAATGGTCGGTAAAAAGAAAAAAAATCTTCAGAAGAACAGACAAAAGTGAAAGCCGAAACGTCTCCTATGTGACTTACATGTGTTTTAAATACTGACGATAGTTTAATGTACTATCATAGTAATGTTTTTAAAGGTCGAATATTATACTCCATATTGTTGTCAGAATGAAATGGCATGTTTTTCCTCTTCTTCGATCCAGTCTCAATAACCAGTTTATAACATAAAAATAAATATGTTACATTTACATTTTCTAAAATATGTAAAATTCAATAACATTTCTATATTTGGCACAGACTTGCGTTTTTTTTTGTTTTTTGTTTTGCAATCGATTGCTTAAGTCCATGCACACACATCCATTATTTTGAAATTAAAAACAATCATTCTTTCCAGGCATTTTGGATAATTTTCGGATCAAAAATTATTTTACAACGTCGGTTTTTTTACATTTAAAACATCATTTATCAAATGCACTGAAAGTTGAAACATTTGATAAATGGACTCACATTGGGTTTTGTGGACTCCAGTAACTCATAATATTTGGGTTACAAGTTAGAATTTTCTGGCAAACAACATTTTTCATACATAAGGTTTGAAATGAATGCTAAATGTATGTTAGAGAAGGCTGAGTCGTCGCACAGTACAAAGACGATTGTGATATATAGGAGGAGCATCGGATGTGCAGCCACTGCTGGAGACGTCTGCAGAGCTGTGGAGTGGGAGAGAGCGTGAGAGAGAGAGAGAGAGCTATCCGATAGAACAGACGTGTTTTCGTGTTTTTGTTTTCTCGTGCATTACGTTTGAGAGCGGCGAATCAAAATAAGAGAGGAGGAAAACTCAGTTTCATATCAATTGAGCCACGCGAGAAGCATAGCAAAACGGGTTCTCTGGTCTTCGTGTAGACGTTAGACACGAATACATCTGAACTACAGCTAGTGATAAAAATAGTAAGGTAGGGAAAATAACTTCGTACACGAGTATATAATACCAGTCGACTCTGCCCGGTTTAACGCGGAGTTTTTTCTAATGTGAAACTGTTTACCTTTCGTTATAATTTAGCTGAGGCAAAAACAACACGTTTACATTCAAAACCCGTGAATTTATTAATTCGTCAGATATAGCAAAAATTCGAGAGAATAAAAGGAACCACCGTATTCACCCACTAAAATCATAATTGGAAAACAACCCTTCTCAGTGAGCTTCTACAGTGCAAATGAAACACAACATCAAAATTTCAAGTTCCAAAGTTTCATATTGTTCACATCGCGTAAACGAATGTGTCTGCCAGAAATACACAACAAAAATATTTTCCCAGTGAAAAGAGAAATATTTCAGAATTTGAATCACGTTGAGTATGAGAGTTATGAGACTGAATAAAATATGAAACAATATTGCATTTCGTTTGAAAGATTGTAATTTGTAAATGAAAATAGCAAAAATTCGAAAAGTTACATTTTACTGTTTCTGCTCTTCAAAAACAAAATTTCGAAAAAGTATCATCTTGATGTGCTCAAATAATGTAAAATCAATATCCTATCAATTCCAATATCTGATTTTCACTGTAGGTTAATGATTGAAATTGAATGAGTTCAGTCAATTAAGATCAGTCAATCACAAAGACCCTCACTGATATTTCCCTACGGTGGTATGTGTCCTCTATTGATGCCTCATATATTGTGCTTTATCACTAGAGAGCATGAACATTAGATAATGTAAACAAATTCTTGATTACCGTTTATCACTATTAGGTTGATTCTGCAATGTACTATACAACTGTTAACATTTTTCATTTGACTATCACATTCACCTTTTGCTAACACATTAGTTTATATTTTCAAAAATTATTTAACCGAGAAAATCAATTGCATGAGTTTTTCGAGTAAGATCAAAAGAATAAAATAATGGATTTACCGACGTTTCGGGAAACTTATTTCCGTTCTCAGGGTTGAAGAAAAATCGGATTACATATTTCACGTATCATTACGCATACCTTTCTTAACAGCAATGTTTACATAAATAAATCAATTTTTAAACCTACTCCCTTTTGCATGTAAGTTCTCTTAAACATTTTCGTTTTTAAATTGTGTATAAGAATTTTACAGATAGGTTCAGTTTGTTAATTGTACCTCAAAATACTTTAATGTGAAAATTTAATTCGATTATAAATACTAGCATTATCTTATAAATGAATGAGCTCTGTTGGCTCATCACGTAAAAGCTACCATGATGTAGCGGCTACATTGAATGTGTGATGGCATTTATAACAAGCAAAAATGCTTAGGCACGTGATAGAAACAAGACAAAACAGTTAATACCGAGTAAGACAAAAATATATATCACAGCCCGATATGGTCACCTACGATTGAAAAGCAAGTTTTATATATACCAACATTAACGCAATAAAATCTCTACAAATGCTTTACCAATTGCTGAAGTGAATTTACTCAGAGATTATGTAAAATTCAATGAGAGACAAATCTACAATAACGTTATCAAACAAATAAACTTCATATTTCATCATATAACAATAACAAAGTGAACTGTACAATGACTGATAAATTTCTTATACTGTGCTGAGAGAAATATTGAGAATCATGGTTAAGAGGATTTTCAACATCACAGGTTGACGGTGTTCATTCAATTTTGAAAAACTTGCAACAGTAAAGTTTTCCTCTATTAGTAACTGATACGTTTTCTCATCAAAATTATTTTGTTTGATGTTTTACAAATATGGGATGAGACATGGCAAACATGATACCTGAGTTGTTTCATTGCACAAAGAACATCCAAAGTCTTCTTGTCTTAATGTGGTGCGTTCAAAGGTAAACAGATCGACCTCCACGTTGTAATTTTTACCTACTCATGTACATTTTTAGCAATTACAGTGGAACAATTGTCGGTACTATAAATTGTAGTAGAACTAAAATTAATTGATTTTGATTGATAAGAAAGTAAATAAATAAATATTACATTTATGCAATAAAATGAATGTGGCGGCAAAGTAATTTTTTAAAAGTAAAAAGCCTATAACGTTATTAATCCATCTTTCCAAGAACTCATACATAAAGTTAAGGGTGTCACCTAACGCGCTTGGCCGCTTTTGAGAAGATTCAGAGGTAACTGCAATTAAAAGCAATTGAGGAGGAAACATTCGTAGTGTCCAGGAAGTTTGATTCCTTTATTTTGGAATTTGTAAAATATGTAAGAAGGTCGCATTTTTAAAACTATTTTTTCGTAGCAAAAGGTTATTTATTAGAAATATTTTTAAAAATCATGAACCAAGAGAAACATATTTTACACGATAGTGTGAAACAGTTTGCAGAAACGAAAGAAAGCCGAGAGAAAGCACAATTTTAAGTAATATGCGCATGAGATTCACTTTTAGAAATATTTTGTTAACTGAACTAATGTTGCATCATCCCATTCCATGTTTAAAAAAACACTTTTTTTTTAGAATAATTAAAAAGTATCAACTTTCCGAATTACTCTCCAATTATCCAAACTATCAGAGACTGAATACTTGTGTATGTCCGCCACTGTAGTAATTAAATTTACTCCCATTTCCAGTATTAATAATGCTACGCACTGACGAATCATATTTGAATGAGAATTTGAATTTGAGATGAGAAATTCATCTATTATCACGCTATACTTAAATGAGGTGAATATGATGCTTAATTTTATTATAAAATATAATAGATGTGACAAGACTCCACGTTATAAGAACGATTTAGAAGAATTTCTCCTAACATATTTTGTAATTAGCAAATAGTACAATAAATATTTTTCCTTGAAATTAAAAATTACAATATTTTCGTCTACTACCATAGTATTTTAATTTTATATTCGAAATTTAAGTAGACGTAAAATTTTATTTTCACTCAAAACACTCAAACCGTTGCTTTGCTCATCAATTTGTCAATGCACATAAAATAAATAAATAATCTAGCCCACATAAAATAACCAACATATAAACTATATGTAAATAAATAATCAAAACAGTATAATGAAAATAAACAACTGTAAATTTTAGATAACCTACTAGTATTTTATTCCTACTTAAAAAGTGGCTTATATAAAATGAAAATAATACGTAAAGATGAGTTAAGTTGTAAACACGTAGAAACAAACTACCCACATTGCATGAACTTCCTCTTCCAATACCCGTATTCTCATCCACCAGAATTGCATCTGCCGTTACGGTGCACCAGAAAACGATGGCTGCAGTGATTCGTGCAAGAAGTGGAGCAAAGTTTCTCGTTGCAAAGTAGCGGGGAAACCACCTACGCGCGTTCTCTGCGACACAGCGCTGTTATCGAACAAACACAATATACATCGCTTGGACACAATTCGACTTCGTCGTCTTTATCGCTAGCACGTCGCCAGCACGTTACCTCCTCCGCATGCCAGGGCTGACCCAAATGTCGGTAAAAACAGGAACATTGAAATTTGAGAATTCAAAATGATTAATGCATCGATTGCTCCATAAATCACTGAGTCTAAGCATGCGTACAGGTGCCCGATCAAAAATGCCTATCGTGTGGCAAATGTGTATATCAGACGACGAGTGATACTAAATTACTATGTTTTTCAAACGGAGTAAAAATTTAAAATTCATTTTTATCTGTATTTTTTAAAATAATATATGATTTTCATTAGCATTCATCGTTTATATTACGACTACCAATATATCAATTATATTAGAATATAGTAACTTGGAAAATACTCGAAATAAAAATTAGTAATAATTACGTTAGTACATTTAATATGATGACCACTCAGATACTATTTTCATTTCTGTCCTAAAAAGTTTTATTACAAGTGACATATTTCTAAATTTTTCAGCGCTAAATTGATAAATCGCTATTTTGCCAATATCATTTAAAACTTTTGAGCCACAATTAAATATTCCCTTTAAGAAGAAGCCTAGGTTCGGTGGGTCAGAGCTGGAGGATAACACCAAATGCCGGACAACTGGCTAAAATCGCATGACCCACAACGAGACGAACATGCAACTAAAATAGCATGAGATAATTTTAATAATTTTAATAAGTTTACCATAACTTTTATTCAGTATACGTATGCATCTAAGAGCGTTCAACAAGTATAAAGTGCACAATGTAATTTACAATAAGGGTTTGTACAATTTTGAGAAGAAAGGAAGAATGCATCTGAAGAGGGGGAACATACATCCCCGAAACGTAATGTAAAAGTACCAACTGTAAAGAGTTTGTGCGTCCTTAATACATGTCATAAATAAGGGCACTGCCAACTATTTTAACAAGTTGAAAGACAACATTATTCTTATCTAATTTATAACAGATTAATTAACAGATGTTATGTTGAATGAAAATGGAAGACGGGATCGAGATTCGAACTCGGGACCTTGAGCTTAGCGCGTTCATGCGCTTTCCAACTGCGCATTAAACGGTTAGAATACTTTTAATATGTTATATTTAATGAAGATGGGAGGTGGGACTAAAATTCGAACTCAGGACCTGCAGCTTACCGCCCAGATGCTCTACCGACTGCGCCACCGCGTTCACCTCTGAAAGCAGTGTACCATTGACATTCAACTTGCGAGACCCACAGACTTCTGTATGTAAGAATACTTTGTTGGGATGAAGTAGGATAATAAAACACTATGTTAAATTGGATGTTCATATTCAGACTTACATGACGAAAATCATTACAATATATGATCGAAACGAAAGAACGACTTTTCTATTTGTGGCTCCGATATACTCCTTAAGTGCCATAGAGGACAAGTTCAATAAAACGAGGGCCTCCCATAATGAATTCCACCGAATCTTGTCGAATACGTGTACTAAAACCCAGCAAGTCTTTACAGTTACTTCACGTAACTTCAGTAGCTGGAGAAGCAAACTTGTCAACCTCGTTTCAGACAACAAAGGAACTGCCAACAACAAATTACAGCGCATTAAATAGTTTCGTGGAATTGCTAAGGTTTGTTCAGGAGAAATGGCGTCAAAGCTCGTTTATAAAACTGCTTCTTTTTTTATTGTTCTCCTGAACCAACTGGTATGAACGCGCCAAATCCACTCTACAATGTTACATCCATTAGGTTTGTTTCATGGTTTCTTTCGGTTAACCAAGATTTGTTGTTTATCCTTACCCTTGAATTTTCACTATCTGTTCACTCTTTTCGTGTTTTTGACTGAATTTTTTTGCAACGAAACTTTAATAATAAATGTAAAATATTGATTTCAATTTTCCTTCTCCTGATTATTGAGCCATTTTCACTATGAGACTGGAAACTACGAAAAAATGTAGATTTTTACATCTGAGGTGATATTTCCCACGAATCTGAAAGGTCAATTTCTTTTTTTTCGTTTTGTTAAATCGTACAATTAAGATGTTATTCCCTAGATTCTCATTTCTTTCAATAATATGTAGTAGGATGGTTAGTAGAACTGAGAAAATCAAATTTAAAATTCCTAACTTCTTATTCCCAAATTTTCTTATCAAGTTTTAAATAACTCTTTTAAGATTATGTTCACAAATATTTCACGAAGCTAAGGATTTCCATTTTAATAACATGTTCAAGGAAAACTGTTAGAATGGGACAAGAATACTTCGATTATGAATAGACGTATTACATTCTATTCAAGACCGATCAGTCTGTTTACATAGATCAGCTGAAGTGATGAAGTTGTCTTTCTTTCTTATTCAATACGCATCTTCTTTACGTTCCGCTTAAAGCTAATGAATATTGAGTTTCAAAGTATTTATCAAAGAAATTGAAAACAATTTTAGACTTAGAAGCTTTTTACGTTTGAAACAAAGATTAACATGATATTTCCCATTATATTTCCTCTTTCACTCTGTGCCTTTTGATATTGTCATCCCCATCTATGCGGATGAATGATCTTTTTCGTCCGACTCGTCACTCTACAGTTTCGTTTTCAAATCCCCCACATAAGAATGTATCCCCTCCTGGCATTACATGTCCTCCCTCCCGTTCTCGTTAGCATTTCACGCATTACAATTTAATCTCACTCGTGCATCTCTCGAGCGACTGGAATCTGGGTTTCACGTAAGTTCTCTTTTGTGAACTGTCCTTCTACACTTAACATTATTCATTTCCTTTTCATGTCCTCTTATCTTGATTAATTTCCTTACACATTTATGTTCCCTTTTTTACGGTTGACTTCACTTCCATTATATCGTCGGCCTACATTTCTTAACAAGGAAATCTATTTTTTATTTTAGACTATTATTTGCTCACCAGTTACTCTATGAGATAGTTCACCTTTTATGCTGATCTCATCCTAGTTTCTCAAAGATAGATGAAAATACAGCCTCAGAGAATTAAAAGTAATAATGCAGATGTATGCTTTATGGAAAACAATGTACCTGATGAGTGAATTCAGATATTATAACAAATAAGGTAAAACCTCAAAGGACTTAAGTTTAAAATAGTAACAATATTAACAATTATAATGTGTTCCAAAATCAGTCATAAAAATCACTCATTTTATTTTACTGTTGTATTTACTTTCCTTCAATATTTAATCTCTGCTCATCCTCTTTCGCGGATGGCAACTTCATCCATGACCACTGTCTCTTCATTGCTGACCTTTGTCGAAGAGAGCGTGGTTACTACCATCAATGAGATAACTTCATGTGTAACTGTCCACATACAACAGTAAGCAACGGAGAAGTCAGCGCGTCTAGTGGAGAACTATAGAAATTCGCTGCGCGAGGCAGCTATAACATTGTTTTATTCGATCAATAAGCCTCCTCTCACGTTGGAAAAAGTTGCTCACATAGATACTCCTCCCGCGACGTGGAAAGAGAAGGGGGAGAGAGAATCAGGCGACAGCGAAGTCACGAAGTGGTGGAGCAGACACGGAGAGAAGAAACTTGCTTCAACTCCGAGTAATGGCATTTTTCGACGAACGAGCGCTGCGTCCGGGGATCCCCGTCGGCGACGAGCGGGAGACACGAGGAGATAGGTGGGTGTTTGCGAGAGATGAGACAAATCAACAACAAGAATAGTAGACAATGTAGGAAATGAAATGAGAGTAGAGCGAAAAACAAGTGTAAGGGGAAGTGGTGAAAATATTTTATTCGATCTTTCTAACCCAGGGAGAAAAAACAAAAAGTAAATATAGTAAAATCGAAAAGAACTGGAAAGATATCCAAGAATGTGTGTCAAAAATATGATTCGGGGATCTAAATGCGAAAAATAAAGAAGTGCAAGATAAAGGATAAAGTTCAGGTATGTAAAGTATGAGGCAAAGCCAATATTTAAAACGAAAGACATTTTAGAATGGTATCACGGATTTAAAAAAATGAAATCATAAAAAACAAAATGTCAAGAAAGAACAAAACGCATTTTGAGCCACAAGTGATGATAATGTTCGAGTGCTGAGCTGCCACTGATGCATCCCATGGCACAATTTGTCATCACGTAGCATTAAGTGTCAATAATTGCATTGTTGATGCTTTCTATTTTATTTACTAGTTTAAACTTTTTTCCAAGAGTTATAACATCATAGAATAGAGAAAGATATAGACAGAATAACATATTAAATAAATGGTTTATATTTACTGACAAAACTTAATAGAAAATAATATCTGAAGGTGACAACAGTAAACATATTAAACAGTCAACAAATAAAGTAAATAAATAATACAAAACAAGGATAAAATAATACAAAACAAATAAAAGAAAGAACCGCTATAACAGATATAGGTTTTATTAAAGAAAAAAGAATGAGATAGCGAGGAAGAAGCAGACCAGAACTAGTCCACAATGAGCAGCGGTTGGTAGCCGTTATGGTAATGTTGCGGGTGACGCGTGGGTGGGCAGGCGCCGGGAGAGCTGCGAAGCCTCACTGGACACTCTGTCCTCCTCCACTACGCGTGTGAACAGAACACAGCCCAAGGCGACACCGCAGTCCTAGTTTCGAAACCACTTCCGGAATGAGCCGTTCTCACTACATTGTCCATTGCGAAAGAACGAGGACGTCCGCACTAAATTCATTACGGAGAAGTTCGCTGAACAAACGACTGGTGAAAAGTTATACTATCTAATGAACTTGTATAGCTGTTATGAAATTTGAGTTTAAGAGTCACTGTGCGTGCTAATGGTACTATTCTCGTTTTGTCACCATAATGAATGTTTGAGGTTTTATTTATATGTCTTGTTCATTCTCGTGCTATTCTCAAGTCGTAAAGGAAACTTGCATCTTTAGAAAGGATTCACCTCCTACCAGCAGATGTTTCTAATGAGTCTACAGAAACCGTATATTCTGTTATTTTGAGAAACTAGCAGACATTATTGCCAGAAATCGGTAGACCCGGATAAAGATACGTTTAAACGACTGTGATGAATTTTCCAATTGTAGCAATAAAATAGATATCCAATAAATATATCTCACAGTGAGAGAATTTTTATAAGTTTGTATCACATTTGATTGGCAATGGGAGAAAAGAATTGAGTAAGTATTAAAAATGAAAATGTACGGAAGGAGACTAAAATGTTTTCACACGTATTGAACGGAAAATTATTACAAAAAGATGAGATAGGTTATTTAAAGTTTGTTATTCGTATTCTTTATTTTCGTTTTCACTTTATATTTATTTACAGAGAACAAAACAGCTTAAAATTTGATGAAACCTTTTGTTCTCAGCAATGTAATTTATACACAAAAAATGTGCAACCACAAAAAAATATAACAAAGATGCTTCAGCTTACCATTGTAAATGTTCATATGATTGGTTGTCATGCATATCTCTTAAATGGCTGTTCACCGCACCATCAGGCAACAGATTGATCATGTTATGTGTAACCAAAATGAGTGACAGGACCGGGGTTCGAACCACGTCCTTTACCTCCAACTTTACGCGATTATGTGCTTTCACTGCGTTATTCCGATTATTCTCTGGCTTCGTCTACCTTTGTCATCCATCTTGTCTTGAATAACGCAAGTAGATGAGACTGGAGAACGAACGGGACAACGCAGTGGAAGCTCACCAGCGCGTAAAGCAGGAGGTCTCGGATTCGTTTCGCGGTCCCGTCTCCCATTTTCTATCAATATAACAGGATTGGTCAGCGTAAAATGCGTAAAATTATAACATTTCCTTTTAAAATGATCCGGAATACATCAAATTGTAGTTATTACGATACTCAAAACAATGTATATCATTACGGGTAAATATTTGTATTGTTGTGATCTAAACAAACGCGCATACTCATATTTCTCTCGGCCTTATAAAAAATAAATTAAAAATAAGAATGAACTTACATAAATAACACAACGCTGCGGGCCAATAATATAACAATTATCACAAAAATTAGTTTTTATGGTAACGACAATCTCTACATCTAGTAATAAGTGATAGGAAATTATCAAAAGCGGTTCCAAAGATAACTAAGACCGTCAACAAATGAAAACTAAAAACGTTTCTTTCAACTTCGTACTATAATCTCCACTAATTAAAAATTCGTCTAGACGATTCATTAAATCAAGTTCAAGAAATTAATTCCTATATATCTTTTGATAACCGTCTAGACGGATATAATACCTCAAAGAGGAAAAGAGCTCTCGTGAAACTCCAATTCCTTTGAAATTGTGTATTTTGGCTCGTGTCGCTTTTGTTCCGTGGGAATGTGGGAAGGTCAAGAGAAATGTTGATCTACACGCTTCGAATCAACGGGAATCTCTGAGACGACGATCGGGACAGGACTACTATTTTTTTTCATTCATTTCCTTTTACCCTTGTTTCTCCTTTCGCGTTGGAACAGGATCATCGAGAGTTCTCTTTTATATTATACAAATGGATCTGAGAATCAAAGAGCAATTCATTGAGTATAATAATTATACTAATTAAACCAAAATGATTTTTTTTTATACCTGCCAACAAACTTGGTATACAATGTGAAAGAGAAATCATTTTCATCATTAAGTACACGTACTATCAACAAATGTAAGTTAGAAAGTGGATTCTTTTACTAATTTCTTGAAGTTACATTCACCACGTTACAATTCAGAAGTTAATGCCAACTTAAAATGGAAAGATATAGTAAGCTACAAGGCGTAAGCGTTGTAACGCGCTTATTTAAAAGTCATTTTTGTAGGAAAAGTTTCATAATACAATAAATTAGGTCGAATTATTAGATAATAATACAATAATTTGGGTAGAATACGTAAGGTGCCGTCACCGATTATCTACTCCAAATAAATCACTACACCGAAAATCTGTAATTTCTATACATTCCATTTTTTTCTGTTTCAATGTTTTCACATTTATCATATTCAAGGAGTCTAATTTACCATTATAATGTGGTAAGTAAGAAGTGAGGGAAGAAGCCATAACTGACTTGTAGGGTATGAGGGAGAACATCGGAAGGGGGTGGTAATTGTGCCAGCCAGAACTGGGGATGTGTAACGATCCAACCAAATGGGACAAAACCTGAAACGCACGCACCCAAAGCGCAACCAGAAGGGTGGGAGGGTGAATGATGATGAGGGTGGGAGAAATGATGGCGTCATAGCGTCTCCAGGAAGGGGCGTGAACATCAGGCGTTGCCAGCTGAATATTGGACGACGAGGTTTAGAATACGCTGGAGCAACGAAGAAATGCTTATGAGGAGCTGAGGCAGAAGAAAATAAAAATTGAAAATTACACGCAATTGAATTTTCACATAGCAATTAGTGCTGGGATGAAGATAAATTCGAGATCTATTTTTAGACCAATCAGTTTCGAAAGTTTCCTCATAGTAACAAGTAGCGTATTTTTTTATATGGACTATACCTACCCACTACTCAGCCGCAGGTTATTTTAGAACTGAAGTGTGTGATATATTTTAATGTGCTTTTCACTTTCAAATCAATACATGAAACGTAGAGCATTAAAAATCGTAAACAGAAAATGAAAGATACAACGTACCAGTATAAGATGTAATTCGTGAATAATTACTGATTTTCATTCAGATCATAAAAAATCGGACGCGATGGTTTGAAAACGCTTTGGCCGCTTGTCAGAAAGAATAATTGTTGCACAAGTAGTTTTCGTTACACTTCATTGCATTATTCTTTGAAATTCAGCACTTAAATACTTATTTTCTAAATGTGGTTTTCAACTCTTTACTTGTAGTACAATTTTTCATCTGATTACTTTTTACGAAGTTTTATTTTACATGAAGCGAGCTTCGACATATTGTAAAACACTAATTGCGATCTTTGCTGATTACACAGTTAAGTTCATCTCAAGCTGAAGCCGTTAATCTTCCGTGAACCTTCAGCTGACTCTTGATCAAGTGACACGATGGTCACAGAACTGAAAAATTAAAGTATTATAAATGTTCAGATATACTCTCACGTTACAGTTTCCTTGAGAGGCGTAAACGAATAATACCACGTTTGTTTAAGTATTCAGCAAGTGTCGCAAACTGATTCTGTGAAGTATTTAGGTATGCATTTTGATAAAAGTCTCCCCCCAGGGAACTTACATCTAGTAAGTACGTGTTTGGCAAACACGGGGCCCCGAGCTGAGTCTAGCATTACTTCCACTTACTTGTGCGAGGCTCCTTCCTTTCTCTTTCCTGACCTTCCTTGGTCACGTCTTGTTCTTTTCGATCTCGACGCTAGGGTATCTTTCATTTTCCTTTCTCTTCTTTTTTTAAAAATATATTTTTGTAATGATGTGGGTAATGTTTTGAGATGTTGATATTTGAGTTTTGAGTTGTAATTCAGGAGGGTTTTTAGTGGGTATGGTTGAGTTGTTCGGCGAGTTCCACAAGCTGGGAGAGTCATGTTGGGTCTCCCTAGTGCGTAACTGCATTTTCCCTACCTATACAAGTTTTTAGGGCTCTAATGACCTAGATGTCGACGAGTCGTAAAACCCTACAAAAAGAATAGATAAAACGTATTACGTGGAAACACCTTACTTACAAAAAATCTGAACATTTAAGGTTAAATGTACTTCAAACGAATTGGCTAAATGGACGTAACTCACAAGTCGTTATCTACGAGAAAATAGGTTGGTTGATATCAAACGATTCTCCGTCCGATCTGAACACACGGAGGCCAACTTAGGGGGTTTGCTCTACAATCATATCGCCAACGTTGTCAAAATAACATTATTTGTGTCATAACTAATGTCAGGTGGTATCAAAGTAATAATGATAAACATAATGACCTGGAAATAAGGTTCGCGGATGAAATCATTAAGGACATCGCAGTACATCCTGAGAAGGAATTATCATAACATGTGAGCACTGAAGCTATACTTACCACAGTGCTTGACTTCAGACGCCTTAAACGCACGAAACGCACGAAACGCACGAAACGCACGAAACGCACGAAACGCACGAAACGC
>NNCF01128179.1:443530-456949 GCA_002313205.1 Laupala kohalensis | reverse complement strand
TAAATTAAATTTTGAAAAGAAAATTGAAAACCGTTTAATTCAGAGAAAGATGTTGATGTTATTTTAATATAGTATCACTTCGTGTGATGAGAACGTCAAGAAACAACTAAATCATTAAAAATTATGCAACTTTACGTTAAAAAAGATGGACAAAAAATTAGACCAACAATTTTTAATTTATTTGATGTATCCTAAGCACGTGAAGAATTCTTGTAGATACTCCCTGTTCAGAATACACCAAGCAACGTATAAGAATTGCACGCATGAAATGATGCGTTACACAATTCTGTGAGGAGCATGAGAACGGTAAATGTCCGATAATTCATTAAAAATAATAACACTTTTCTATCCCATAGTCTCATGAAAAGTTCATTTTTGCATCTTCCGTGTCAATCTTGCGCAATTTGACAGCCTTCTGAAGAGGCGGTCTAGTATTACACGTTTTAGGCGTACCTCTCTTGACGTAGGAGGGAAGGGTAATGCTCGTTCAGCGTGTTTCTGGAGATTCGACGCAATAACCTCGGGAAGAGCATACGACATACGTCTCTCCTCTGGGTCCTTTTCACGAACATCTTGCAGCCAACGAAACATACGTAGAAAACAAAGAGAGTGCTACTTAATGTTACCACACTGAATATTTAAAACTAATTTAAATATTTATTCGAATGCTTAAAGCTTAATGCTCTCTATAATGAGGTTCAATTTTAGAGGTGTTATTTTTTGGAATAAAACCAATGAAAATATAGACAGTAATTTACTAAACAATTTACTGTCATCACAGCACTTCACATTATTTCGTGAAGGACAATTCATTTCTTTACTCTTCGGAAGTGAGCAAGGATATTCCCATAAATTAAGATCAAAATACCAAAAGAAAACCGGGTGAAAACTCAAAAGGGGATTGGAGATAAGAACATGATCATGGCAAGATTGAGCAATATTAAAATTATGACTATAAATAATAAAAAACATAACGAGGAAACATTTTTAAAAACCTTATTTTTTAATAAATATTTTTATTGATATGATTTAAAGTGTGAAAAAATTGATAATATCAATAAAATGTAACTGATGAATCCGCATAACTTAATCCCATAAAAAAATATTTAATGTACGAGACATGTAAAATTATAAATTTGCAAGACTCAGCATACGACATACGATTGTATTTTTTATTACTTGCTTATTTATTTCAAATCTGGAAATCTTATACAATCAACATATTTTTTCGAAACTAATAAAACTGAATTCGAAAATATTAAACAATATATTATAGTTCAAAAATTAATACGGAGAAAAAAATCAGAATATGTTCTTGACTAGGTGTATTGTGTACTGAAAAATTGTAATTAAGGAGGCCTACACTTTTGTTCCAAGAGCTACACTAAGACAGCTTTTATTTTTGTTTGAGAGACAACCTTAGATTGTGTCACAGAGTTTGCTGACGTTTTATAATGTAAATGGAGACGTATTTTACCAAATC
Organism: Laupala kohalensis; assembly: GCA_002313205.1. Classification (NCBI taxonomy): domain Eukaryota; kingdom Metazoa; phylum Arthropoda; class Insecta; order Orthoptera; family Trigonidiidae; genus Laupala; species Laupala kohalensis. The sequence continues at coordinate 455,466 of NNCF01128179.1, read as the reverse complement.
AATAAATTTCTGAATGATATAGTTTGTGTTATGTTCCAGAGCAAATCAGAAACGGTAGGAGCGATTATGACGTGCAGATGTTACTCATTAGTACAGTATCATGCGACGCATACTGTCAGGTAAAGTTTAACGCCTTTTGGTGTACCTACTTTCCAAAACTATCGATATACAATTTTTTTATTTCACTGAATCGCTCTTGTCTCCTTTCGTAATACTTTGTCTGATACGGAAAATATTGAAGATATCGATTGACACGCCAGAAAAACTTAACTGATCTTCGGATAGTAACTCTTTCTGGTTTGATAACGAAGATGTTATGGACGAAGTATAGTTTAAGAATACTTTGGACGGTGAAATTGACAGCAACAGCGACGGAGGAGTTGGGGACCTACAACTTTAAAACATGTGTGTTTGAGTTAAGAAACGGAGAATGAAGCAGTGAATGGCATGCTGCAGTCTGGGTTACTAAGCTAGTTATAAATCAATGTATACGATTGGTGTATAATAAATATTTATAACTACTTTTAGAACAAAATTAAACAAAGTTCCTTATTATTCTCTTCATTTGGCGTTGACCATCCCATAAATGCAATACTTCGCATTTATTGGTCTTTTCTGAAGTGTAAGATTTCGAACGCCAGTGAAAAAAGTCAACCTACGTTCCGAATCCAATTCTACTTTCCTTTGATCCTAGCTCTATGAGGAATATAATTTTTAATATTTTTATCTCCATATATCTGTTTTACTTATGAGAGGAAGTTAAACGTCATGATCAATTATTATCCACATTTGTTATCAAGTAAAGTTGCGAAAACAAAATTTGGTATAATTTTCAACCATTAAAGTCTCAATTTTCTTCATAAATCTATGTAATTAGTTTCATTTACGCGATAATTGCGTCCCATGAATCCTGTCACGAAACGCAAATGGACGTCTTTGCAATGTTTACATTGCGTGTACCAGTTACATGTTCGTTAAGTTGCCTGCATTTGCTCTGATTTCACTTAAGCACGTCAGTAATAACCAAGTAACACGTAAGCTTACAACGTGTTGTCACAAGGATAGGACATGTATAGGTCATTAGATCCCAAATTCTTTTACAGATATAGAAGAAACGCCAAGATTAATTTAGAATGTTACGAAAAATATTATTTCCCAAAAATATTCTTCAATACAAAAATTTATAAATCTATAGTTCATCTTCATTTTTAATTCAAGAGTAAATTTGTATGATATAAAAAAAGAATAAATAATATTTGTTGTTTTTTATGTTTATCTGCAGAGAGGGAGAAAGAGCTAAAAGTGAGAATCGGGGACAACAGATATCTTAAAATTCAAAATATAACTGAAAATAACCGTGATTCTTCTTATCTCGTGATTCTTCTTATATACATTGCAATGGCCGAAAAATGAAACCTGTGATAATCGCATACTGCAAACTCCTTTCCACAATCAAACACATAAATATTTGTACTTTTTATCAATTTTAAAATTCAATATTCATTTAATAAAAAATTCATTTGATGATACTGAAGGAGAGCGAAAGCAGTTGTCTAGTGTTTACGTCTTCGCTTTACAGATACCTGAGCGGTAGAGCGCGGGTTCACACCCCACTCGGTGAGGTTTTCAGATGGGATTTCCCTCATAAGACACACAAGAAAATAAATACAATAAAGAAATAAATTTTCATTATTTCATAGTTTCCCATGTTTATATTTTTTTAATGGAAATTACTTTAAATAGCAGTAATTGTTCATTATCATATGTGATAGTAGAAAATCTGGGATAAAAATTTTCAATTAATTTCAGGGGAAAAAATGAAATAATTAACACAACCCCCTGGTCATCGTGAAATGAATGAAAAATAAAACCTTTTGAAAACAGACAGTAAAATATCGTGCCAGAGCCAAGTGCTACGAAACCAACAAGATATCGATCCAACGTCGTTTCTGTCGAGTAACCAGAGCGAGAAACAACACTCCGTGTGGAGCCGTGTTGCTATCCGTGTAACCATGACGCCTCGTTAAGGTCTCGGCGTCGGAACAGAGGACGAGAGAAATAGTGAGGGTGTTTGTAGCGTACACAACCAGAAGCAGACAGAGTACGATATTCTTAAAAAAAAATGAATGAGATGGAATGATAAAGGAAGTCAAGGATAGCTCCAGTGGTAGGGAGTAGTTCTCTTTGGGCCCCTGGCAATGCACATTTCCAAGTTGAATTGCAACTTTAATGAGAATGTTTACAATTAAATAGTAGTATGTTTAATATTATCACAAAAATAAATAAATAAATTAACAAGTGTCATAAATACTTTGAATAATTGATAAACAAAATAGATTAACACTAATTATAATTCAATCATTTGTAACCACTTTCAACTCTTCACAATTGGAAAAAAGTTAATTATAAATTCGGCTTTTGTCAATTTTTTCTCAGTTTATCTTTCCAGGAACAGTTGATTAATATATTTCAGTTGTTTAAGAGATTCACGTAACACGAGAGAGCCATTTTTATCAGAATATTCAGATGTGTAACTTCTGTTCTTTGACCACTTTTCTCATGAATTAGTGAAATATTTTTAAAATATTGCCTGATAATTTTTTTCATTGCTATTTCATTTCTTTATTTTTTTATGCATTTAGAAATACAGAAAGTAGAAATTCTACTAATGCGTCCATCTAATGCAACGTTTCTTGTTGATCGACACCAGAAAAGGTTTTGTTCTGCACTATCACAAATCTAAAATTAAAATTGCATCGTATTTTTTTAGATTGGACATTGTGTGATGAGTGTCCCCAAAACATAATAGCGTACAATATTTCAGAGTGTAGCCTTCTTTGTCAATGAAGAATCACGGGAAATGTTTAATGGTATAGAGGGAAGTGAAAGATAAAGAAACTAGAGAAGGCTGCACCAGCCCTCGATGGATACTGTCATCTCCATAAGAGTTTACACTTCCGCAGCAGCATCTCCACTCGCCTGCGCTAACTCCCACCCTCCCATCCCCAATTAGCCAAACGCGCGCTCCGTGCAGCAAACGCTTGGCTGCAAATAATTTAACGAGCCCCGTTACGTATCCTGACGAATCCAAAGAGCGGACCCTCCCTCTTTCTCCCTCTTGTCTGCTTGCCTTGCAATCTATGTTGACACTGCTCCGCCTCGGACCCACTCCTACTCTCTATCATCACTGCCGGCAATTAGAAAAGTAATTACCATCGCCACAATGGTTGTCCGCAGACAGATCCACACCTTGCTACACGAATAGTCCACACCGTGGGAGAAGAGGTTTATTCACACAATTCAAAATTCATTAAAAAAAAATAGACCCTTACATTCACCTGCGGGCATTAGTCAGATGATTCGCCTTCAAAGACTGTCAATTATGAGATCGATATCACTGATAGTAACGGGGCTGATATCGATTTCGGTCAAGTCAAAGTCATTAGTTTCGGACACGTGATTGATATGACTTTCAGTCACTGGCCACCTGTCTCTTCCAGTCACGAAAATACTGCTGCAACATGCAATGCTCTTATCCCATCAACGGTAGCATGGAATGACGACAACACAGAGCTAATATTTACTATTTTAGAAATACTATTTTTACGCAAATATGGATATGTTGGCATCGTTTTGCTTTCCTCTAACCCAGGGTCGTTCACGCTAGCGCTCTGTGGAACCGCAGAGGTTTGCTCTGACTCGCAGTCCAGAGCGCGAGAGCAGAAACGCATCTCACGTTACACCGTGGGACGAATTCCACGCATTTGTTATCAAATTAGTGATGGGATTTACACACTCTTACATATCTTTTATTGGAGTGAACAAATCTAAATAATATTTTCTCGCAATATTGTTTTTAGAAAAAAAAACTAACTTTCCAGTAATTTATATATGAAAAAAACAAAACAATTAAACAACTTCAATTCTCAAACAACTTAAAAGAATTTATACAACTCGTATCTAATAACTGAAAAATATTTGGCTCTTACAGCAAATTTGGCATTTATAATAAGACAACCAAACATTTTCAGAAAGTTTATTAGAAAAATTAGACGCTACATATTTTATCTGCTTTTTCTATTTTTTTCGGTTTTTCTCTTATTAGATATGTAATGTAAGACTTACGACCTTTTATGGACGAATAACATACATTAAAATATATATTTTGTGAAAACTTAGTTTCCTGATGTTTCGTCACTAATGACATAATTATTAATAAAATTTAACTTTTTTTGTATAAATTAGTTGTCGTGTCAAGTATTACAAAGTTTCGTATTTTTGTATTTTTATACTTCTCATAATGTGAATGATTATAATGTCGGATTAAATTAAATCTCTTAACGTGGTTTGGCGTATACCCCACTATCCACAAAAAGATACAAATATTCCCATTCTTGATTAAAAGATGATAAAGATTCGCTTACAGAACAACGCTTCTTCCACCGCATTCATCGCTCACGATTTCGCAGCGATGCTCTTTCACGCGCTCCAACTGTTTGCTCTGCCGCTCCTCGGAGCAACCAGCTCCCGGTCGGTCTGTTTGAACGGCCCTGCTCTAGTCGATGGAGTGCGGTCGCTCGATCTGCGCATCAGGCCTGGAGGCGATGGGGGTAGTTGAGGTAATTTTCTTGAAAGATTGACTGAATGTTGGAGTAAATGCTGCACTTGTCCTAGTTAAGACTCAGAGAAAGTAATCAAGATATCCAAGTATGTTTTCCAAATTCATCTCTCTTGAACTTACATGTTCTTTTAAACACTAACGAAACTTGGGATATTTTTGCATCATCATAAATTGTGTGAGTAAACATGTGTGGTTTGATTATGTGACAGCTATTTGAAATTCAGATTAATTCCAGTCATTTATTAATGTTATAAATTATTTGTTCATTATGTCCTTCAGCCATGGGCATTAAACCGCATATTAATTTGATAAATGTTTGCGTATTATAATGCTAATAGGTCAGTGAAATATGATGCATTGCAAAACAAAGATACATTAGAGTGAAAATAGAGTGATATTATAATCTGAAGCGGAAATAAACGACTGAATGGTACAGTCATAGGTAAAATTGAACTCATTGAGTAACCTCAGTTATCGGGGAATCATGGACCCAGTTGAAGATCATTCAAAAGATTCTGTATGTTGTTTAACTGTCATATTACTATCTATCTTTTTTAACTGATGAAAATATATCAGAAACACAATAGAACCTATTTAATCTGGACTATTTAGCTTTTTCTTCTGAAAATGGAGTTAAACATTGGATAAACGAAAGTTGTAAATGTAATAGCATAATAAAAAAATAAAAAAAATAACGAATGCTTATGTTATGATTTTGAAATCTCTCCCAGAACATTTCCAATCTATAGATGTAAAAACACGTGAATTATGTTTCATATGGTCTCTGGGAGACAAGAGTAAACTGTAAATTCTTCAAAACTCAAATTCAATTTTTTATTTTTTTATTTATAGAAGACATTAGAGTCGCATTATATTTCAGATTTCCGTAATATTTTATTTCCGATCAATTTTATTTTAAGATAGTAGTCTACCATAAATCAGAGACTAAACCATGCATGGCATGTGTTACTGCCGCAAAGTCGGTCACCAAACAACGGAGGTAACGATCACTAATAACAAGAGATATGGAAATTAACTCAAACACAATTTTCTAAATTTGCCGAATTATAGAATATTCCATATTGAGAGAATTCAACAATCATAGATCAAGAAACCATGCTGATGAAAATTTTAAAAAAAATCATTTAATTTCTATGGCTTTAAGAAAAATTCACTAATAATGAATTGGTCGGGAGAATTTCTTAATGTTGAACCGCATTCTGCGCAAAACAAATGAATTCGGAGCAAATAAAATTCACTTCTCGAAGTTGGACAAAGTACAAGGCAAAATCATCGTACTAGAATCTCATTACCAATTCAGACTTCAGCGCAGCCAAATTTGAGAGTAGTTTTCTTTTCTATCGTGAGCCGGAAGGCAGGAAACGATGCGAAGGGTCGCGCAGCGGACGTTTTTATTGGCGCCCAGGTTCCAACGTTTCTTTCAGATGGCTTCTGGAAATCGGTCGGAGAGTTGGAGCTTGTTTCTGCTGAGTCGAGTGTACGTTCGGCCGTTCACCCTTCATTCTGCGTTCAAGAAGAAGAGACGCACCCACCCACTGTCATGTTTTCAAGAAATACTGGCACGCTGCCTACAAGTATTTACTGCAATACAATTTTCAAGGTTTCCGATTGTTATTATTATAAATATTATTACGAAATTCTCTCAACATTTTTTTAAAATTTAGCGATCTTTAATAGACAAATTACGGTATTTTGTTATAAAACGTTGCAGCCTGGATAATACAGTAGATACAAATACAGTAGGATAATAAAGTAGGTCTAATAATACAGTAGGTAAAAAACAGCAATTCTTCTATTAAAGGTTGTTAAATTTTAAAAATTTACACTGTAATGATGACCAGACGTAATTAAACCTACTATTTCTGTAAGAAATCTTTCGTATTGTTTATTTATGTCGTATTGTTAATTGTATGTATATCTATGGAGAGCGTCAGCAAGTTCTAAAATTTAGATGGTTATTATTTCCATGAAAATTCAATATTCTCAAGATAATTATGATTCTTTCGCTGAATTTCACGGCTACCTTAAAAAAAACTCGTAAATTTCATTTATTAATTTCATGTAAAATATTTGGCATTATTTATTTACGAATAATAGTTTTAGAAGGTGATGGTTAAATACACATAACTAAAAATAACAGTTCAAATTATTGCTCAGTTTTCAGATTGTATGCAACCTTATTACTAAAATAATAATAACAATTATTATCATCATCATTTTCTTGTTACTATTTTCATAACTTGCAGTTGGATTCATGTGGGGTACGGAATATACCAAGCATCCTTACCTCAAACAATATCACAATTGAAAAATCTTCAGACTGTTCTATAGGTGTTAAGGAAGGCTGCTTTTTTGTGAAATTATAAATTTGTTTCTTAGAAGTTGAAGCCGATTGATGCCCAGATGTAAACTGTGAGGAATGACTCCAGAGGTGGACATGACTATAGGGACTATATAAACACACTCCATATACCATAAGCAAAGAATTTCTGTTTTCAAATCTTAAGATTTTTTTAAATTTTCTCATTGTAAGTAATTTGTTACCTTTGTTGTGTTGGTTACCGCAGTGTCTATGATGTATGTGATTTTTTCGAGTTTGTCTATTAGAATAATATCTGTTTAATTCGAATAATTCCTGTTCTGATGGATTATCATGTCGGTGAGGATAGATCTATCAAAATAAATTTTGTAGCTGCTGTCCTCTGAAATGGGTTTTGGGAAGTACTTGTAGTGTCTTTTATTAGTCCATACTTCCCGCAGAGTTTCTGATGTATATTATTAGCAATCTTATTATGTATTGTTGTATTTGTACATAGGAAATGTAGCGTGCTATTGAAGCTTATCTACAAGGAGAGATAGGAGGTAGGAGTTGGGTGGTAGGTTATTGTTAGTAGGTGGGCCGGTTAGCTGGGTTTACCAACAACAACAGGCCCACGTGGAGGGATTAGTAATAGTTAGAGTTATTGATACTAGGAGGAGCTGGATAGAGAAAGAAAGGTTGGTTTTTCAGTAGTCACAGCTATATGAACTGGGAGATTAATGTGAAAAGCTACAAATTTTCCCGGGATGACTTGGTGAGAAGCGACAACACTACCACCTGCGCCACCGGTGGGGCAACAATCTAAATGTTGTCTATGGGAGTAATCTGTTTGTCCTAAAAGAGTGCATCCTCCTGTGATGTGTTGTATAATTTCTAGTTTAATTTGGTTTCTACTATGTCTGTGTCTTGCAATATATATTTTCTATACTTTTTGTGTTAAAATTGATCTTGAATTGCCATAGACATCACTTGACAATGTTTGTCTTATTCAATTGCCAGGACAATTGTGAATTAAATCACGCAAACAAAAAAAGAACTTACACGTATCGATAAGATTTACCAACAATAAATAACAATGTGTGTCATTGTTATTCATTGTTGACATCAGGGAAACATAAACACTTGTCAACATGATGTGACATGGTTATAAATAACAGTTCATTGTTCTTTATTGTTATCACACATTGTTATTTATTGTTGACATCAGGAAAACATAAACACTTGTCAACATGATGTCAACACATAATGTATGAAATAGTCATATATTTTCATAGTCTCTATGAAATAATTCAGATGCATTAAAAACCTCCTTCAGTTCTTTTCCCCAAACAAAATACATTCGTTTTTTGGAGGGGGGCACTAAGGGTTCACCTCCATACAAAAAAAATTAAATTTCTCTTGCGTTTTGCAGTAGTTTTAGATTGCAATTGTATCCAAGTTAATGAATGCTATATTTATATTCATGCAAAATTATTATCGCACTGTTTGTATGGATCAGTCGAGATGTAAAAGCTATCTGTTTTGTAAATGTGAAATAGCCTTTGGAGGTGTAATCACTTAGCTCAATACAATAATTGAAAAACGAATTCAATCTAAGTTTATGGGTGAGAGACACATAGGAATGTTCAGTGCAATAAAACCGTCGTAAGTAGTAAAGCAAATTCATGACTCTATAAACCAATAATGGAAGTGGGTTGTCTCCATCATTTATATTTGAATCGTTTATCCATTAAACTTACCCAATGAAATTACGAATTGACGAACAGCAACGACAAATGAACGCTGAAATAACTTTTGAACGAACGTTTTAGGTTTCGTTAGATTTTTTTTTTTTTTTTTTTTGATGGGGGCTTTATGGCTCGTCGACATCGAGGTCATTAGAGCCCTAAAAACTTGTATAGGTAGGGAAAATGCAGTTACGCACTAGGGAGACCCAACATGACTCTCCCCGCGTGTGGGACTCGCCGAATGACTCAACCATACCCACTAAAAACTCTCCTGAATTACAACTCAAATATCAACACATCAAAACATTACATCATTACAAAAATATATTTAAAAAAAAGAAGAAAGAGGAAAATGAAAGATACCGTAGCGTTGGGATCAAAAAGAACAAGTGACCAAGGAAGGTCAGGAAAGAGAAAGGAAGGACCCTCGCACAAGTAAGTGGAAGTAATGCCAGACTCAGCTCGGGGCCCCGTGTTTGCCAAATACGTACTTACTAGATGTAAGTCCCCGGGGGGGGGGGGCGGTTCGTTAGAGAAAAGAAAGTTTTCACTATATCAAATTTATAGATGCTTCTATCCTATACCTTCAAATTACCAATAAAGGAACTTGTTTAAGTATACGTGAATGTATTTTGGTATTATGAATTTTTACTCAATTTTTTGCTCGTAAATGGTTCAAACAAAATTGATGAAATTCGCAGAATAGGTCATTTTGTGATAAAAAAAACTATCTCACGTGGTCTCAGTTCCGAAAAAGATAGTTTAGTATGTTTTATATATGAAAATGAATATTTTATGAACAACTTTCAATTAATCAGGGACTAATAAAGCGTGATGACAGATAAATATATTTTATCTTGTACTTACTGTATTTAAGGTATACTGCCTAAACACATGGAAAAGATAGAACATTAGAAATGAGACAAAACAACGAGTGATGCGGTCGATATTAATAATACTGTGCCAAAAACTACTCAAAGAGTTATGAATTTTTTTTCAAGGTCTGTCTTGAATACCCAATAGTGTAGAGGATACCTCGTTAACATTTCTTTGTCAAAACCATGGTACGAATCCCAAAGAAGTATTTTTAAGTCGTTTTTGTCGACTTCTTGAAATTCCTACTCTTGACAGCCTACTATTTCAAACGTTTTTATAAGACAACTATAAAACAGGTTTTGTTTCTTTTATTTTTGTTGCACGGGTATTTTTATACATTTGTTTTGAATAATGCCATTGTTTAACGGAAAGCAGAAAAAGGGAAGAAATTGTACATAATATCCCAATTTACGTGAAATTTTAGTAGCTCATATTTCATAGTAAGAAAATTATCGAATATAACTTACAAAAAAAAAACACCTTTCAAACGCTTAAGACCGTGAAAATAAAAATACCGTATGTATCTCTCAATTCTTCCACTTTCCAAAATTCTACTATTTTCTCGCATAAGTTAAACGGTCAAATAAATGATAATAAAATAATGTCCATGGAATGAAAATTCATAAAATTATATAATCCATACAAAAATTTGAATTTGTATTTCTTTCGTAAGTACTGGATGAATAGTGAAAAAGTGTAAAGGGGTAAGTAACTATAAGAATTATAGCAGTAAGAATAGGTCAAAATCCTGACAATCTTTGTGAGTCAAAATACAGTAATTTCAAGGTCGCAAAATTTCATAAACTGATAGGAAATTGAGTTGCATCAACGTCTGAAATTATGTATTTAGTGCAGTATCTATTTTTATTCACTTAATTTTGTAGAAGACTTTAATTCACTTTCCTGCCCCGTTACTTGAGAACAATTGTCATCGAAAGCAGTTTCTGCTCTAGAGCATCTCTCGCAATCATTGGTCGAGGGCACGAGACGACGCTGGACACAGCGCGTGACCTTGTGACCGCAACAACCCTGTCTGCACTCCACTTGTCGTCTCTTGTCTTGATCACCCTCCCTCTCTTCCTTGTCAGTTCCTTCAGCTCTTACCCGTCTCCCGTCGCAGTCTTCTTTCTTCTGTCATCGCCGCCGTACCGGATGTGCATCCATGTGTTTACGCAGGGTGTTTATGGCGGCCGTGAAGTGGTGTACAGTGGAGGTCCCTCCCTCGTCCGCACCATTGTTTATTCCTCCACCTCCCCTCCATACGCTGCGTGGCTGATGTTCGATGCTGTCGTAAAGGCCATCGCGTAAATCAGAGGGCGCTGAAGGGCACGGGAGGGGGCTGGGGGTTATAGAATGACATTGGGGACAGTGTAGGCGGAGGAAGTCGCAGCTTTTACGAGATATCATCCGACGTCTCGACCAAGAGACAAGAATGGCCAAAGGGCTTATCACCACAAGATTCATGAGTCACTTGAATACTTTATTGTATTTAAAGGGTTGAACGAGAGACACAGCAACTTCTTTGTGCGGTCACAAAGTTCGTGTACACGATAAGTTCGTGTACACGATGAGTACAGTGTACCGTAATCATGCTGAACACACACACACACACACAGAAAAATGAGGGTCTATGGCAGGTTTTCTTGTGGTACTCAGATCGTTCATTAAGACGTCTTCATTCATCATCTATCCATCCTTCACATTATACATAGATCATTCGTCTCGGAGAGGTGCTACATGGAGGACATACTTCACCCTCATTAATTCCACTTCTATTATATAAAGGTTTCATCCCATACTCCATTGGAATTGGGACAAGCTTGTGATTTAAGACTGAGCCATTTAAAGTTGTTTCTTTTCCTTTGTTTTCGAAATGATCAAATTAATTTGTTTAATATACATATCGAGAGTTTTATGGCAACGAAATGAATAACCGCAGTAATTCCTTGCAAGAAGAAATATAATTAAACGTCGATGAAAGGAATGCAGATTAGTTTAACTTGTAAGTCTTGCTAAGTAAGAACACCTTCCTGTGAACGTCCAACAGACCGCGCTTCGAGATTCGCAAGTACGCAGGAAGGCTTCAAAGGCGAAGGGACAAAGAAACAAAGCAACACAGCTCAAGTGACGCGTCCATCTGACACAAGAGCTCCAAGACCTTTCCTGCCCTGCACATAAACGCTCTGCTAAGGCTTTGTGTACTCGAGGAACGAGGAGTTCACTTGATATGACGAGAGGCCGCGCGTAGCTTAAAGGCAGAATTCACAACAGAAGTAAAATGGAATTCTAATTAGTGAAACAAGTCTAAAGTCAAGGTTCCAGAAGTATGAACAAGGGAAAGGAGTAACCACAGACTTCGGACTGGTATTCA
>NNCF01128179.1:420532-443097 GCA_002313205.1 Laupala kohalensis | reverse complement strand
GCCACCGTCCATAAGAGTAATAATATTTGTAAGTCGCGTCCTCTCGATTTTCTGAAAACTTAAATCCATTGCCAACCTTGGACGCCAATTCAAATCACGTGCTCTTGTCGCGCTATTCCGTTCTTTCTCCGCCGAGCATGTGGAACGAATATTGCCTTGTGTCTTTCTTGGTGTCGTATTAACTTGTATTTCTTTACAGCAAATGGTCGCTTTTGTGACTTCTATTAATATTTACTCGAATAATATTTAAATATGTAGGTAATTTGTGTTAGCCAGCCATATTATATAATCTTCGGCAAAGTTCCATGACTTTGAGTATACGTTTCCCCTATACAGAAAAGATTAATGATACCAAATACTGAGCACAAAGTTTCAGAAAATACTTTTAAAACTGACAATAGAAATTGTGAGAAAGGACAGTGATGGAGTAATTCTTTAGCATTGTCAACAAGGTAGAAATATTCTGGAAAAATAAATGTTACTGGAATGTGATTTTGCCTCCCTTTCTTAATGGAGTTTTACTTTAAGCAGAGATGATAAGGCAAGTTAGATGAAAGGAAGAGATGAGATAAGAAAGAACAAGAAAACATTGCAATCGTTCATTCTGACCGTTGTCTGTCGTTGGCATGACTGTGATTCCCTTAGCTCCATTATTAATTTAATTTATTGTTTATTTTATCCTTCGTCGTGTCTCCATCCGCAGACATTCCACTACTACATCAATTGTTTACATTCTTCCTAAGTCCCCCCAGGGTACTTACATGTAGTAAATACATGTTTGGCAAACACGGAACCCCGAGATGAGTCTGGGATTACATCCACTTGTGTCATGCTCCTTCCTTTCTCTTTCCTGACCTTCCATGGTCACCTTTGGTTCTTTTCGATCCCGACGCTAGGGTATCTTTCATTTTCTCCCTTTTTTATTTTATTTTTATCTTCGTAATGATGTGTATAATGTTTGACTTTAAATCAGGAGGGCTTTTAGTGGATATGGTTGAGTCATTCGGCGAGTCCCACACGCGGGGAGAGTCATGTTGGCTCTCCTTAGTGCGTAACTGCATTTTCCCTACCTGAACAGAATTTTAGGACTCTAATGACCTAGATGTCGACGAGCCGTAAAGCCCCAAAAATCTTCCTAAGTCGATGTAAAATCTATTAATTCTTAAGTGTTATCTTAATCTCTTTAATTCTATTCACATATTCTTTAAATATCCTATATCTCGTCTCCGCGGTTGTCAAATCATCTCCAAATTTCATTATTATGTCTTCATTCAGGTATCTCGTCCTTTCCGGTCCATTCAACGGTCAATACCAGAATATATGCTCTCTTCTTTCCTGTCCTAATCTACACATAAGAGTCTTCATTGTCTACCAGTCCAAATCTGTGTAAATATATCCATAGGTCGCCGTGTCCTGTCATTATTTCTGTCTCAGCTGGTCCGGGTCTAAATCATCGTCTATTCCTTTCCGCAAAGTGTACATATGATATCATGTCATATAGTTGTCTCCCTTTCGTAGATACGTTCCATCATTCACCATGGTTACTTTTAGATTCAAAACTGTTTATTGATTTTTTTCTTTATACATAGATATAATAATTCAACAAGCCAATATGACACTGTGTGCATACATTTTTTTTCTCTCTCGCTACGTATAACATATTAGCGTAACGGGCGATTCGTATATTTCTTTTTTACCGGTTCTCATGTTATATTTCTTAGATAAATTTACGATTCTTAAACAGATTATTCCCGCATTTTCAAATACGTAACATACACACACTAAATATATGTATTTACTATTTTGTACTCATCTATGTAATAAATATTCAACAGAATGAATGCGTCACAATGCTGGGATGGTATCTTGTGATTCAGCCGTGTGTTGGGGAACTCATAATCAATATTGTCCAAAACGTTAAAACATTTAACGTGTAGATTTCATTTTGGGAAATCTTTTGGAGGTTTCAGAGAGATATGTAATCACTAGAAACAGTCTTTGATGCTTTTTGGTAATAAATTTCGAAATTCTACCATGTCTTCAAAACGATGGAGGTGAACTAGTTCAAACCATGGAGTGCTTTCTCTAACTATCCCTGTTCTTGAGAGTCCGCTGTCTGCGTTGAACAGTCCTCCAGAAGGGCTCTAGAATCTGACTGGGTCTGCGCAAAATGGGCCGCTCGGAGTAGAAGTCCAGACTCTCGCCAAACATCTGGTCCCTAGGTGCACCCTCTTTTACACATGAGAGGTGATAGGAGAAAACAATAAAAAGGGGTTCTTTGCTACAGAAAAACTTTTCATTAAGACTTGAAAATCCCATAAAAATAAATATATAATTTTTACATCATAATAAATTTTATAACCGAAAAGTTGGCAACTTAAAAATAAATAATAAACATTAATATAATTAATATATCTGGGTGACCGAGTTTCGCTCAGGTGGCTGACAAAATTGTCACATGGTCTTAATCAACAGCAAAAAAACGTTTAATATAGTACCGATACCGCGCACATCACGATCTAGACAAAATACATTCAAAAAATAATTTTCGTAAAGGGATTGAAACCATGTTTACTCACTCAGTGCGTCATCCCTTACACTGCTGCAACGAATATCACGACTGATAATTCCATACGTCTTATATAAATTTGTTTTCATGTGTGGATTCAAGAATAAATTCTAAAGGTTTATGGAATTGACACACTGTATTAAGAAAACATGCAGACAGTAAATACAAGTTAACCATTTATCTTTCATTTTGCTTTCCTTTTTTTATTCACACATTCATAAACAACTGAAAATTATCTGTTTATAGAAATCCACGATATTTCTAATTTCTATTTCTAATACTGGATATTTCTATTAGACATAATATTTATTTATGAGTTAATAAGCAATGTTGACTGCTTGGTAACTTCCGTGAGAGAGTATTCACCGTTCCTACGAGTGATGATAGACTACAGTTGAAAGAGGGTATTTTGCCTCTGATTGGTAATCACCTATTCTTCAGGTCTTTACTTTCCAATTATACGCAGCTATAAGGAAAATATAATGAACGTCCAATTAATAAATCCAGGTCTGTTCAGGTTTACGATCAAGGTGTGCATGTGATCGATTTTTTGTTTATTCTATAACACTTGAAAGAATCAACATATCCGAACCAAACTTGAGAATTGGGTTTGCATACATTTGGACTGAAAACTCTTTCTGGAAAACACATTTCGACTTTCTTTGCTCTTCACATCCTGTTCCTAAATATTGATAAAATTTCGAAAAAAGTTAATATAAACATTTTAATTGAATATCCGCGTTCACATTGTCAAACACCATTTTCGTACTACCTTATCTTTTCGAAATGCAGCGAGAAATGCGAACGCAAATAGTAAGTATTTTCAAACTATATGTAAGTTAATTATTATTATGATTGTTATAATACGTTATAATACTCGTACATGGACGATATGTCTCATGTTACAATACATGCCTCATGTCAATGTTAACAACACATGCATGGCTCATGCAAAGGCAAGTCAGCCATCTCAACAGCAGTTTAGCAGAAAATTTAGCAGTTTTATTTGCATTTTAGTAACTTAGTCTTATTTAATACCAAAAAAATGTTAAAAAGGGAAAGATTGTATAAACAGACATAGCGTAGTATCGACAATTTCTTTAAAAAGAAAACAACTCCCTCACTCAAATCCCGGACCTCTAGACCTGCGGACCTTTCAAGTCACGCGCATTATTGTTATATTAAGTGGGCTAGTATTAATGAGGTGTTAAAATATTTCTCCGAAGAAAAGAAACCATGTTATATCACATTTTCATCCCAAAATACATCTAATCTGTGAATTTCATCAAAATAGGATTTAATTTCGATATCATTGAAATGAGAGCTATGTTTGATATAGTTACTTGAACTATCGTAACTTTAAAATCAATGTCGCGAATGAACATATATTTTACATAAAAATGAATTGTTATAACAATGTAATATAATATACACCAAATAAATCGTGATAACTTGTTGAATGTGAGTGAATTCAATAATATGAGGTATACGGACCAGTCTGCATGGCTAAAATCCTTGCTATGATTTGCCAAAATAAGAATTGTATTGTTCTATAAATATAAACGAATATCGGGAGAGACAAAAATGAATAAACCATTTACATTTGTAATTCATGTTCCATTCCGTATTAATTTGCACCCTGCATTAAATAAAGCGAACACAAAATGACTGAAGTCAAATGTAATTTCCATTTCATGAACATGAGTGTGATACATTCGAGTGACTCCTGATTGGATAAGCAAAACACACTTCTTTCTCCATTTGATGCAAGTTCTATCGCTCCTCGAAAGTATTCTGCACTGTGAATAATTCGTGTTAGCGGTAAAAGTCCAAATATAACAGGTAAATCCTAATAGTTGTCCGAAAAACAATGCATTTTTGAGAGCTGGCAGAAGTCCGAATAACCATTTATCACGTTGCGTTGATACATAGTAATAAGTTCTGCGATTTATTGGTAAATTAAACGTTCCATATTTATTAAAAGTTTTCTAAACTAATGTAAACTTGTGATTGAATTTTTAAATGCTTTCATTTCATTTTTTCTTTAGGATAATATATGATATTCTTTGCACAAATTATTTGAACATAGAGACATACATGAATTAACTTCCCTTCCGGACACTCGTTTCTCTCGAGCAGTCGGGAATCGAACGCGGGACTCTCACTTTGATTGCAGGAGTGTTAACCACTACACCACACACACACACACCATTGTCACCCGGACCCGGAAGATCTAGGACACATCCTCATACAGGGGATAAGTCTGGTTGGAAATGGTGTACAGGTGTGGAAGGCGAACGGGTGGTGTAGCGGTTAACACCTCTGCGATCAAAGCAGAAGTACCGAGTTCGATACCCGTCTCGTCGTCATTTTCATCTGACCGAAAGTTATCACATATCTTCTCCACGTGTAGATCACGGAAGAAATATACGCAATACTTATACTATTATCAATAGAGATATATGAGACCCAGAAACAAAAACTATCTGACTTAGCACCGATATATGCAGGTATTATGATTTTTAAGGTACAAAATAATATAAAAAATTGTATTGTCTAAAACATATCCTCAGGTATTTTTACATGTCAAAAGCTACTTTGTATTTTACTTTCAGAATAGAGGAAGTAAACTTCTCTATTACTTTGTCCGAAAGGGGAATTCTATGAGTACCTAACGCAAATCTAAATTGCGACTGATTTGTGATTTAAAGTAGACACACGTGAATATTTAAACATGAAATTACACTAAATCGGTAAAAGAACTAATCTCAATATTTCTGATCTAGTTTGAAAGGGTTATCACTAATTACTTAAAGAAATATACAAAAAAAATTCAAGTAAATCGTCAATTCGAAAATCATTTCATCGTTCGAGTACTATTATGATACAAATTATCGAGGTAGAATCGAATTCAGAGAGAACATTTTCGAAAAAATATCTTTCAAATTTATATTTCATACTTCAAAATCGTAATGTCATTGCTTAGCTGATGCGTTTAATAATCACTTAATAAAATAAAGTAAGATTTTGAAATGCAAAAATTATTTTATGAAGAAAAAATCTATTCTAGCTTTATTATTTATCGGCACATTACAACCATCATCAAATCTAATGCATATTGCACCATCAGTGTTGATGAGTGCTTCATGTAGCCGGAGAGGATTTATCCATACTTTCTGCAAATATATCAATGTAAATGCGTAACGCGAAAGTGTGTGTCTTTTTGCTACCTGATCACAACCAAAACACAGAATCGATCGTTATGAAATTTGGCAAGGAGATAGCGTAGTTGATAGCAGAATTAACATAGGTTAACATTTATTTTTTAAGTGTTTGTTAAGAAAGAGAAATGGTTTTTGGCCATAAATGTCGATAAAATCGGGAAAAAAGACTGATTGCATACGCTGCCTAAACGGTTAGAGACGGGTGACAACTAGGTGTCGCAATATTGTTTGCCACAAAGAGCTCTACAAAAAAGTCTGTGACAACATATGTCTATCTACAAAAATTAACTTAAATTGTCGATAAAAAATTAGTAACAATAGACGTGTTAATATACTTCGTTTTAAGACTAATTTAAGAAGGAATATCAATCATCCTCAAGTTTAATGGATTATTTGTTTTGTTTACTTCACAAAGAAAAAAACCCTATAAATTGTAACATTTTTGTAACATTTATAAATTGTAACAAATAGTTCATATTTTAAAATAATTTAAATGAAATGGTGCAGCTGCGTCATGGTTTGGAAGCGAAAATTCGTTCGGCGCGGTTCCCGGGAGATGGTGTAGTGTATACAGTGAAGTGTTGTATTGAATTTGTATTATTATGAATTCAAAAAATTAGGATGCTGTACTTGTTCTTAGAAACCAGTAAGTAAAACTATTTTGATATTACAATACAGATAGATTTTATTTTTTCCTGAGTAAAAGAAGATTAGTCAAAGAAAAATCCCGGGTAACTCCGAGTAATCAGCCAGTGGATCTTTAAATATGAAAAACTAACATACTCTCTGAAACTCTAATTGACTCTCAAACGTTGTAGAACAGAGTAGTCTACGCTCCCTACCTTTAAAAGTAGAAAAAATATAAGTTTGGTTCCACTCACATCTGGACAAATTGAGAAATTTAGTTCGAGGTTTCCTGGCATATTTCAGAAATATAGAAACGGTTTTGGGACGAGAATCAGTCTGTTAAGAGTTTCGCCCTATTTGACATTCAATATTCTTCTTTAACACGACTCAGTTCAATTAAACTTCGTAAAGAGAAACTTCGTGTCTCACTAAAAACCCTCAATACCAATTTTCGGACATTTCATGGAGAATAAAAATTAACTAGTTTAAAGTAATTATATTGTTTTGTAAAATTCAATTATATGTATGTTCTTTTAAGTAGATAATAAATTTTATTTTCACTTGCAAAGTGATTCACAAATTCACACAAAAACAAATAAATTAATAAAAACAATTAAGGAAATATTACATATTTATGATCTTATAAACCAGTTAAAGTGAACGATAAAAAGTAATTGACATTCAAAAGTGAAGAAACCACCATTCGTTCCTCTGCATGTCATCTGCGTTCCGTGTGTTTGGAAACGGTGATTCGGGTAAACAATTTTTCCTACTCGGTGACCTATTTCCACTCACATTGTCTTGGAGCAGCATGGAACGTGAACCGGAGTTCGAACCGAGTTTATGACGCCTGGCACGTCGCATCCTTCATAGGGGGGGAGGGGTCTGAGATTGTATGGTAGTATTCTTAACATGCATCCCACATTATCTTCAGAATACCACATGCACACGCGCCACTCATCGGAAATTAGACACAACCCTCACAACATTAAAAAGGACAATATCAAAGTCTCAGATGCTCTTACGACTTCATTTTTTACCGCAAGATTATACATATATACAAACTAGCTGACCCTGCCCAGATACGCACGGGAGATTTTCTTGAGATACGGTTTACCTTTTATGTATTACTGTTAGTATTAAAAAAATTATTTACACTAAATTTAGTTGCAAAAATTGTTATGACATCTTATAACTTTTTGATATTCAGAAAAAATGAAACAACACATGTTTTTTGAATTTATCCCTTTAAAATGGGAATTTCCTTTTTTTAGTAATCCTGGACTCTCTTAGTTTTCATATACTTACAACTAAGAATTTCACATCAATTGTACTGGCAATTTTTGGAAATACGGAGTTGAATGAGCTAGANTATATATATATAAAGTCCATTTTAAAATGTCATTTTTATCTTATTTCTGCATTCTAATCAGATTACATAATTTGATAAGCAATAAATTAAATTGGAAATATTTTCTTAAATAGTCACGCAATAAATATTGATAATTTCTGTGAAGACTTGTGTGTTCAGATACTTGAAAGTTGCATGCAAGGAAATGACACTTGTATACATTTGGCACTTGTATTCACATATGCATATTACTCCAATTTTTGAATTTTCACTCCGTAAAAATAATCTTTTAAGGTTATCGTTTCCTGACCTTCATCTAACCTTACTCTACTAGAAGCACCACACAATAATTATATTTTGTATATAATTTAATTATTATCCTACATATTTCTACATGAAAAATCAGTTTATAGGGTATTTTTAGTTTCAACGTCGAAGTACGAGAAACACTTCACGACAAGTATTGAAGAATTCTGCGTATATTCATACAATTTAATTATTCTAATCCCTCACTGTTTTTTTTCTCTCTCCGAAAATTGACAATGTATCCTATTTTTGGAAGAGAAACTTCGTTTCAATCCTAAAACGGGAATAAAGAGTAAATTTATTGGATGGAAGAAACAATAGTCTTAAAAGAGTCTCTTGCTTAATCTCTGATTCTAAATAAAACTTCCAACACAATAGCATAAAAGAAAAGTCGACTCGTAAAAATCCCATGAGGCATGTTCAAAGTCAGTAATCCTTTTTGTTCCAGCATTAAATAAAACTGAACACAGAATAGAAATGAAAAAGAAAATGTAAATACTGGCATCTTCGATTGAAAAGAATGTTTTCTCGTATATTTCATTATTTTTTGTAATGTAATTAATTATTGTCGGACGAAAATTTGGAAAATTTAATTTTCTATACAATTAAAATTTTAATTACGATTGGAAATGCACTTTCACTCATTTAGACGTTACAACAAACTGAAATAAAATAAATGTTTGATATAACTAAATTAAAATGAATGTGAAAGAGGTTGAGTACACGCAGTTTAATAATTCAGTAATCTCTTACTACTGGTGCGAAAGTAACCTAAGACTATCTCAACTTATTCCGGAACACAAATGGATGAAAGGTTGTCTTACGAAGTGCTCGTGAGTCGAGGACCACAACATGAACTTTCATTAATTCCTCCAAACATGTTAACGAGATGAGCATGATACAGGTATTGAAACTTTTGGCACAGTGTTCTGAAATTTCAAATCTATGTAATGTAATTTTACGACACGTAATTGAAGGGGACTTCCAGGCTTCCACCGAATATAATTATTTAATACACGTTTATCAACGGAGTAAGTGAATTGAGAGCATTAGTAATTCCTAAGTAAACTGCGGTCTAACGGTTCTAAAAATAATTGTGACGTACTTCATAACACATTGAATTTATTGCGAGAATCCAATTGACTAAAAAAGAAATCCATTTATTGCGTTATTCCAGCCCTTGGAGAAGTACTCTGAGCCTAGGGCGACTTATCTAATATTTTAAAAATTTAAAAATATCTAACTTCTTATACTGAAATTAAAATGAGTATTCATACATACTTAACAGTNATATCTAACTTCTTATACTGAAATTAAAATGAGTATTCATACATACTTAACAGTCAATTAATAAAATCTTTCTAGCATTTGATATAAAGAAAATGTATTCGTATTTACAGTAAAAAATTCTTATGTAAATAGTATTCAAAATTGAAACATAACTATAAAAAGTATGTTACCCTAAAAATAAATCATAGGTAAGTTAAATAAATTTTCCTATTTGCCAATTGCACGATCCCTCTCCTTCCATAGAAAAGAACAATTTTCTACACAAGTAACATTTCCCCTTTTTCTTTGATGCTACTCGTAAATGCATTAATGAATTCGAAATTTCAATAAGGTACGATTAAAAATAAACATGAAAAGCTCTCCATGAAGTATCCCGTGCATTTGATTGATCCTATTCTGTTTTAGTCTCACTGCGACCGACGGGTGCTCAATCCGGTCATAAAATGTCGGTCATGAGAGCGTCAGTGATTGAAGAGATCAAGACGACGAATGTAAAAGAGAATGGTCGTGTCTCTTCTCTCTCTCTTGTGCGAAATGCTCCAGGCAATGAAATCTCCCACTGTACAGTCAACCCCCATTTTAACTCCTACGATTTGAGTTAAACATTCAGACCAGACGCTTTTTTTATATCTACTGTGCTTAAACATATCCGATTTCCCGGATACGCAATCCACGTTTATTCTTCAATCTCAAATTTATCACATTTTTTATGGAATGTGATTTATACATTTATAAATTCGAAATCTCACTCCGTTCACTAGGACTTCTAATAATTATTTGCCAATATACTATGAATACTCAAACTATACTACACGCTCACGTATTTCACTCATATATTTGAAGTTGCTTAATAACATATTTTTGAAAAATATTTCAAAACATCAATACAGTGTTTCATTCAAAATCAAAACAATTATTTCATTTAACGTCACTTATGTTTTGTGAAGTATACTGCATTTATCACTATGTTTAAAACTACGTTTTGAGACATCATTTGATTGTAACAAAAAAAACCGATAAAGAAGGTGTTTTCTATTTCCAGATAACACGCATCCTAAATATCATTCTTAATTACGTGACATACGTTATCTCACACATGACACTTTTTTTATTCCTCTACTTAGTTTTCTTTGTCTTCGTAGCAAGCATCTCAATTAAAATTACGATTGACTTTTATTGCATAATAAGTTTTCTTATACATTATTGTAGGCACTGTTTCATGCCACTAATATTCAGTTTTGATGTGCTCTTAGGCCTTAACAATTTTAGGAGTGTAACACACTTCTCTTGATTTCGGAAATTTCACGATTTGTTTGAACTGTTTTTCAATAGACTTTTCATACACATGTCGAATTAAAAATGTAACAATTTTAGAAAATCAATGTTAACAAGATGATACAAGATGAAGGTTGTATCATAGACAATGAAGTTCGTCCGTTAACTGCCTACACCTAATACTAGAATTATAAACAGTAGATAACTGATTTTATGAAGAAAAAGTTTTGTACAACATTGANCTAATACTAGAATTATAAACAGTAGATAACTGATTTTATGAAGAAAAAGTTTTGTACAACATTGATTGCATTAAATTAATAAAAGAATCCATTGCAAAAAAATATCGGAACAAGCAACGAACAATTATGTACACTTTAAATATTCCATTGCCATAGAATCATTTGCATTTTCATAGAACAACGAATAATACACACGCAACATTTTCTGTAATTATCGCTAGCATAAAGGGGTAATTCTGTTGTTGTTTTTTTGTGGGGCTTTAGGGCTCGCCAACATCGAGGCCATTAGAGCCCATAATTCTGTTATTAAATGAATTTTACTTTTCAATTATGAAATCAAATACACTGTTCGTACTGAAATGTATTTACTAAATGAATATCAGGTGAAATATGGCACCTGGACTTCCTTTTTATTCGCTATCAATTTTTAAATTTTCTTACATTATATGATTGGACTTATTCAAAACACGTATAGATTCAATACAAATATAGAAAAACGTGATGCTGCGATAAAAAAGTCGGATTATCGACATGTTATAAAAGTTTATGATACGTGAAATGTTATAAAAGTTTATGATACGATACTAGAAAAGCATATGCTCAAATAATGCATCGGAATGTTTTATTGGATTACACGTTACCTTGTTTAATAGCATTAAAAATTACTGAATACTGATAAGTAATTTAACTACCATTCTTGTGCATTTAACATTATTGTGAGGAATAATACTACCATTGATGCGAATCATGCTGCAAATTAATACTGGCATACAATTCCTGAATTTGCCCTGAGTATACAGAACATTTCATTTATGAAGAGGAACGTAACATTTGCAGGAGTTTTCATTCTAGAAAATGAGCTTCACGAAACGGAATAGGGTAAACAGACTCCGTGGATATCGCAGCTGGATAGTTGAGTATTTGTGACTTGGGAGAGAAATTGTGAATTTAAGAAAAGTAACTATTCACCATTAGCAGTACGTCTATTTTACGGTTACTCAGATCTCATTAGATATGTTGTGGTGTCCTCAATAAATACAACGCACTGAATTCATAAGCGCCTACGTTCACAAAGGTCATTTCATGTAGCACTGCCCGCACTATACGTGTCTCTCAGTTCTGTTACTAGAGAGCACTGGCAACAACCACATGTAAACAAACGCAGTTTATCTCACGTATTATTATTAATTAAACAACGTTGCGCTTTATGTGCAATTTTCAAGTTTTTGTTAAGGAAATTACGTGAAAATGCTCGAGAAAGAGTTGATCGTATAAGGATTTGCCAGAATAAATCACAAGAAGCGGAGGATATCATGACATCGGTTGCGGTTATTAAATGGTTAAGAAAATCTTTCTTTTATTGATTATTATAGTTAATAGTTCAAAGAAGAGAAAGTAATGTTAAAAAGTAAACAAAAATTATTGCACTGATTAGTTTTTTGTTTACTTTTCAAATTTGAAGATTAATTATTTGAATCATTCGCATATAACCTTTCTCAGGAAGTTCATTTAGAAGATACGGTCATATCTGAAATTTTACAAAATACATACTTATGGGAATATAATACAATCACAATTTCTCAAATTTAGTAAATAAAAATTTTATTTTAAGGTGTGCTTTTTATAATTTACTTAAATGATCCCACTTGAGTTAAGGGAAAACTGGCATACGGTACTGCATTCAATATTTGATATCGTTTATTTGTAAATCCCTTTATTGTAGAATAGAAAATTCTGAATTCAGTTCAATAATTTCAAATTTGGGGGAAATACGTTAAGAAAATTTTAAATTCACGATATATAGATTCCGATTGTCTTATTCTATTTTAACAAGTTCATTCACCTACTATATGTCTTAATTACAGACAATCAATCAATTAACTGACATATTTATGTTTTTCTAAATCTTCATTTAATAAAGTTATTACAAGTTATCTTCTATTAAATAAACTTTATTATAGATTCGCCTACTTTCCGAGATTTGTTGACATCATCAGGGTTTGTTATTAGTATTCACTTTTTAGATTCATTACATTTCACTTTTTTAATAAAAAAACTTGAATTTATGTACAATTAAATACATGTTAGAAGATTGAGATATTCAACCTTCTCTGTCAAAGTGAGATGTAATGTATCTCTGTACTAATAACAAACCCTGATGATGAGGTCAACAAACCTCGAAACGTAGGCGAATCTATAACCAACTTTATTTAATGGAAGAGAACTTGGAATTATGTAAGTTAATTGATTTATTGTCTATAAATAAGACATATAGTAAGTGAATGAACTTGTGGAAATTTTAAATGGTTATTTTTTTGAAAATTCGAATCTTTTTTGAAACATTTTTAAAAATATATGTAATTAGATCTGTCTCGTGTTTCTTGGTGTCCTTCGTTCTGACGTAAAATGTCACCGTTGAGTGACCTGCTAATTTGCAGAGATACAGATTATCCATCGGATGAAAAATCACAACATCCCTCCACATCGAAGTTGTTCAGATGTTGGGTTGGATTCCCTCCACATGCGACAGAACCAGTAAGGGATCTTAATCCGCGGTGAAATCCTTTGAATCGTGTGTTTCATCCGAGTCGAATTCGCGAAGCATAAACGTAGCATCCCTCCCCCATCCCTAATGACTCCCCCTTCCCCAAATACGCAAAAAACCAGCATCCCTCCACGCAGGAGAGACGCTGTTTCATCTATCAAGCATCCTCCCTCTCTCCCGTCGATTTCTCGCACCCTCCGACGTAGTTTGTGGCGGGAAACCCACAGAGCAACGTGTGTCAATGCTTTGCCAGATCTCCCCTTCAGACCGTCTACATTTCCACACCCTCTTCCACACAAAATTAAATTAGTTATTTTTTTCTTGTTTTGAATTTCGCCACAGGCTATCCTCTACTATGTCCATGCATCCTTGAGTCCTGATTTGTTGAAGAGAGGTGATAGAAAACAAAACCCAAGAATGTCAATCAGGTGTATGAAAGGGAGGCTTATAAAGGGGAAATGGAGAATGAATAGAGAATCGAAATTCCGAGGTTTCCACCAAGAGGCAGTCAAAACGAAGGGTGGCTCCCTTTTTGAGGACTGAGAAGTCGATGCCTCGATATAAAGAGAGATAAAATTAGATAATTTTGAACAAGAAGCAAATGTGAACTGATGGAATGAGTTTAGTCTCCGATCGCTGATGACACGAAAAAGAATTGTATTGATTTACAGAGACAGTTGGAGCTCTTTACAACTTAGCATCTTGTCTCAAGAACATAACTTATCAATTAAAAAAAACATGTTAAATAAATTAGAAAATGATACTTGCATACTTGTGACGAAAATGTGTTTAAACTCGCGAATACATACTCTCTTTAAATTAGAAATTGCTCCTTTGTTAAGATGATGCAAACATTGCAGGTTTTCAAAATATATTTGTACAGAATAAACACATTTGTGAATAAGACTTGGTAAATATTACATATAATATAACATACTATTTGAAACAAATATTTTTTTTCTAATTGTTGAACTAAAATGTATGGTATGTTTCAAATTCAGCACTGTTTGATCTCGAAAGAATTCACCACATGATTTGAGAGGTATCGCAAAAGGAAATCCAATACCATTTACATCGCAGATACGTTTTAATTTATCGGCTGAATTCGTGTTGTCAGTATTTCAGATATAATTTAGGAGTAGAGCATTAAGTAGAGATTACTAAAACCCGTGTTGATACTTCTCAAATACTCCACGAAAAGCAATAACGTTCATCATGTTTGCATTTCCACTGTAAACACTGTTCAAAGAGAATTTGGAAGCCGATATTCGAAATAATAATAATCTAATTTACTTCACTCAAATTAAACCTTTTTAAGCGATACATGACTCATTTATAAACGAAATATTTAAAAGAGAATTCCTTTGAAAAATAGAATTTAAATATTACTTTCTGGAAATGAGAAACGAAAATATAATTTTACATTTTCATGTTGCATTATTTCGTATACGCGAGATATTTTACAAAAGGAAATTTTAAATTATGAAAATATAATTTCAAAACATTCCATTTCAAACTGTCGACATATATTAAAACCTTTAAAGTTCTTATAACTTCAATAATATTTTGCTCTTTATATTTTCTTTGTACTAGAGAAGTAATCTTATCTCCAATATATAACGTAATTTTTTCAATTTTCACTGTTTCTCGTCGATTGTGTTCTGTTCTTTGTTTGACGTTTAACAGTACGATATTAAAATATTCGTGGGTTCAATATGGTTTAACAAGACAATTCACATCAAGGCCATCACGCTGCCACACAAAAGACCGCAATTACTAGCAGAATTTGAAAATTAATTCTATTACTGCCACATTATTGTTTCATAATTCAAGTTGAGAGCGCAATGACCAACACTACTAGCTGCCGTAGCCTGGCCACAGTGGCTTTCCCTATGATCAGTAACCAAGTTATCTCGGGCTTCAGTGAGTGAGTCCTCTCACATACACACTACGTACTTTGATCAGAAAGTGTGCTCCTCATCTTTTTTTCTATATTATCACTAAAGTATGATCCATATATACTGATAATTTACTATCAAAAAAGCTCAAAAACCATTTATCATGTGAAGGACAATAGCTTACTTTAGTCCTCGGCAGCAAAATATTTTAGAAAATAAACTTTCATTTGTCTGCTCATTTCAAATTAACCGAAATCAATAAGTAAAAATAACTTACTAGTTAATTCTTATTTAATTTAAAAATTTAATTTCTGTATCGATAAAAATTACAACATATAACTGCCAGTATAAACTAGTGATGATACCTTGTTACGTTTTCTATATTAAATAAAGAATATTAGGAAAAAAAGAAATGTACCGGAATTAATTTAAGGGGTAATATGCTATCAAGATGTACTATTAAAGTCCAAGGGCTACCAAATGCAGCTCAGCAATATATAGTTATTTATATCTAGAACCATGTTCATTCATACATACATACAAAAGTGCACTTATACTATTTCAGAGAACGACCCGAAAATTACTGCTGCATCCCAATCAGAAAATCAAAAAAAAATTTGACAACCGTATCTTCTCTGTACATACATGGCACAGTAATGATACTAGTTCAAAATCATTCATTACAAATTTATTTAATACATAATAATAAACGTTAATTATTTGGAATGTTTTGTGGTATGGAAATCGGACAAAGTAATCGATGAAATTATTTAAAATTTCAGAGCACTCTTCTTAAGGATTATTGCAATTAAAATGCAAAGCATGGTTAATATTGTTGAATTACAAAAGTAACAAGACAATTAAAATTGATTACTAATTAGTAGATATGAATCTTCACTCATGACTGTTGACTGAGAAGCTTACTAATATGTTCGACAGAGTTCAATTGCGTTACGTGAAGGGGACAATCCAATGAATATATAATTTACGTGACCGAATCGTACAAGCAAGATTATATAAGCCTTTAACAAGAACATTGATTTCAAGTACATAACAAAGTGAAATGAAAATGTAAGCATTCAGAGGTCTTAGCTAAAGCTTTGTTTATTTCTGTGTAATGTGAATGTTCTTTCTGTCTGGATTTTAAAATAATTCGTAATTACGTTCATATTAGCATACAATTTTGAAAACTGTGTATATTTTTGTGAGTTTCCTTCGTGGTACTTAATTTAACAACACAAAGGTAGAGAAATGTGGAAACTAACAAATACATACACAATACTATATAAGAACTCCGCACGGTAAAAAAACCTTTAGCTGAGGTAGCTACTATATTGGCTGCCAGCCGGACAGACAACACATAAGCTGCTCAGCTTACATCCGTCTCCTACGACGAGAATTTTCGTATTTCTGTACCTCAGCGAACATCATAAGTTCTCGCAGTTTAAGTGACTTATCTACAAGATAAGAAGAGGGAACTTGTGGTAGAGGAATGGTGCCAAGCTGTAAGTATGTATTGTCGATACGGTGTGTGTCGACATAGACACATCTGCATGCATTCTTCTCTGTATGACTTTCTTGACTGTATTCGTTTGTATTACCACTCCATTATCTTACCTTGTTTAACCACAAACGTTTAGCACACGTTATTTTTTCAACGTCCGTCTTCAGGTACCCGAAAGCGCCAGAATTCGATCCAAGGTTTTATTCTTCTCAAGACGCTAATAAGTGTTTAGCACACAGGTGTTTTAATACTCTGTAGGGTGAAATGTATTAAATTTTTTTTGAATGTTGATGTAATTTGTTGTACGTTTGTTTAACAATCGAAATAAATATTTTTATTTGAAGATTTTTTGAAATTGTTTTTTTAAATTTCGAGTGTCCACTAATGGTTGTTTAAGTTTCTCTTCAAATCCAATGTCAGGTTGTTTTGCCAGTAAATATATTAAACCCACCTAATACTGGCATGTTTAAATCGACAACACCGCAGTCTAACTACGTCCTTGATCGTAGATCGTGTCTCGTACATTCAGATTATCCTGATTGCTCTGGAACGGTAAGTAACTGTATTTAAAAGCAACTAAAGACAATTTCTCTCTACAATAAATATTTCTTGGTAGCTTCGTAAAATTAATTATTAATTCAGTAAAATATATCATTAAATTGTTTAATTTCGTTAGTTTTATTTTCAACTAAGGAGAAAGCAGTTTTATTTCATCAATGACATTACAGAATGACTGACTTGGATGCTTAAACGTAACCAGTTTGATTATTATGTATTCATTAGCACGGTCTTATTGAAAGAAGATTTCTATAACTTAGATATACGTCATCTCGTCGTACAAAAACATATTTACATCAGTTCCATACTCGCGAAATGACCATGTTAGATTCAGTTTCAAGAACTTATCGTACACATGATTAGCTATAACGTATCATTAATCGTACGGGACGTCGGAAGGTATCACACTAACGGAGATCATTTCCTGATGATTAATTTGCAAGGCTATTACACTACTTCAGTTCTGCAATTATATCATGAGTTCAATATCATGATATTGCCTCGCATCCGCTGACATAGCATTACACTCAAGTACACAATAGCTAATACAAACCCTGCATTAATCTATAGAATTATCCAATCCCATGACTCCCGACACGGGGGCAGTTAAACCCAAGGGTCCACAGAATTGATGAGTTTTTGTACTCCTAATTTTTTTACTTATAGTTGAGTGTATATTAACAGTAATTATCTTGTATTTCACAAACAAATACTTGAATTACATTACGCGCTTATGGCGGTAATTGGTCACACTTTCTAGTCACGCAACAAAAATATTTTTTCGTTGAATGGATTTGAGTTCAGGCCTTGAAAAACTAACAAACAAATTAAAAAGTTATTCACTGTAACATTCACTTACACGTTAATAACACATTACAAACATAATTGGTACATAAATCTCGTTTCCTCATTACTAAGGACTTTTCCTTACTAACGTAATTTGAATATATTTTACAGTTATGAACTAAGAGAAATTTGCAGTCTTTGTTTAATACGTTGAACACTGTTATGAATTTAGCTATATAGCTTTATCCCCCACGTTATTTTTCTTTAGTACTGAAATAAACGCAAATATGCTTATCGCATGTTTAATTTCGGAGGGCAATAATTTAAATATTTAGGAAATTAATATTTAAACGATATACTGAATATAGTTTTATCCACTTTCGACAGTTTAAAGTATGTGTAAACACTGACATTCTCATCCTTGCCTGGAAGTTTCTCCGTTTTTCCTTTGGGAAGAGGTGGACTTTATATTTAGGCCCTCTAAGATCTTGCCGGACGGTCTATTGTAATAATTAAGGTCGAATTAAGCTTATTTTAATGGTTACAAAACTATAAATGTTGAGTAATCTATAGTAGATAACATTACGTATTTGTGAACTATCTTTTTTTGTGTTTCATTAAATACACATTTGTTCGTATTCTGTTGATACAATACGTAGCTAACTTTATTTTATTGTCTTTTCAATCCCCCCCCTCTCTCTCTCTCTGGCCATTGATCGGTGTTTGTTAATTTATTTATATGGGAATCAATAAAGCAGTTCAAAGTATAATAATTTAATTGATAAAACTTAACAAATACATGAGTGTGAAATAAAATGAGCAACGCTGTGCTCTGGTCAGTTACTAGCTTAGAGCTAACTGGTGCGACGCAGTGCACTCGGGCGCCAAGGCCCAAGGGTAATTAAGGAGAGGGTGCGTCGTAGGCAAAAGAATTTCGAATGGCAGAGCAGTGAAACTATGTTGGGCGTGTCATTAACACCCGGCAACGAGGTGTTTACATAATTATTTCTGTTAATACAAAATATTCAACATTTAACAGAATTGATGCGATGGTCACTTGCTTGCTCCCGGTCAGTAAATTAGTTTATTGTCCTCCACGTGGTCATATAGAGTCTGTAACTGCTTTTTTGGGAATAAATTTATTTATTTACTTCTCATTTTTTGCAGTATTTTCGTGATTAAAATACACAAAAATTCTTCGAAGTACTACTTTTTCATCTAAATTTATGAAATATTAGAGTACATATCACATACTTACGTTTATATAATAGAAACTCGTAAAGACTTTGATTCAATATGGAAATATGAGCTTCAATGTGAATCATGAACATTTATTATAGGATTATACTAGAATAAAAATTGTTCTTTTGAAATTAAATTAATTTTTATGAATTGTTCAGGACTAACTAAAAACATGAAGATTGTCTGTCAGATTGAAATTAAGATTGGCGAAAACATGCATCTTAGAATATCCCAACGTCCTGATATTCAATAAGAATTGTCTACGTACAGTACAAAGTCGGAATAAATATTTTAATTGGCGAGAATATCTACAATGGCATAGCAACAAGGTTATACAACATTCAAAATTCTCTGCAGTAATATAGAAACTTCTGTACTAGTTCTTGTTTTCATTTTCAAGCATCGCACAGTCACTAAGATATGTAATACATGGACTCCAAAAGGAGTGCATGTGAAAGCACGCCACGTCCAATGTTCACACATGTTGTCTGTTTCACTGCAATTGATATTGTTTTTCGTTTGCGGGTAATATACTACTAACTCTCATATATCGGATGAATTATTTTCTTGGAAGATACTGACACATTTGCTCCAATCGTATGCATTCTTTACATTTCATGTTAGCTTTTGCGCATTTTTAGAAGATTTTTGTCTTGTTTTTCTTTGCTAATAAATTTTTTCTCGCTCGCCTAATTAGGTTAAATATTTAAATATTATGTCAGGCAATACGATACTTAAGTCTTATAGAATTCTTGAGAATCACAATTCACGAGTGTCATACGAAACAATTCATTACGGATATGTTACTAGTCGTTGATAAAGTTATAATATTACAGTGCCAAAAGTATTCGAGTAAAAACTCGAACCAATGATAGAGAAGAAATTTCTTGCATGATCTACAGTCAGGTAAAATGGCGCCAGGTCGGGACTCGAACCCAATCCGTCACCATGTTCCCCAGGCCGTTGATGATGTAACCTTTCTTCCACGAGCAAATGTTGTAGAAATGGTCTTGCCCCACAGAAAAGTAATAATTTCTTCAAACCACAAATTGATTAATAAAGTTTTAGTTTATTATCACACACGGGCTTCTAGATAGCTAAAGAACTTTTCCTTTGCGAATAGTTTATACTCCTTTGGTTCATAGTTTCTCCGTACATACTGTACATAATACACAAATTAATTTTTATTGTCACAACGCTTTCCATTTCCTTATTATTAAATATGAAATACTTATGAAGGTTTATGTAGGTGAATTGTATTATAGTCGTTATACAAAAGTACATAAGTATTCAATCAATGTCTTGTAGTATCCAGTTCCGCGCCTGATGTAACACTTCACCCAATGAGTGTCGTGCACATCCATCCGGCGTGTTGCGTCCACTGATCAGTTTCAGGCGTAAGGGGGTCTTCCTCATCAGTGATGCGCCCATGTTTGCCCGTGCGAAGAGAGAATAAAAGACGAAACCAATTAACAGCACGTAGTTAGTTCGTCACCAGCAAATACGATGTTCAATGTCACTTGCGCTGCGTACACTGTTGTGGAGCGAGTAATTACAAATATTTCGGGACCAAAATCCTTTTCGGTTTACGAGTAAAGAGTTTCTTAAATGTGATTGTCACCCGGGAATTTATAGCCAAATAAAAGTTTTTCATTAATTAAAAATAAAGAATCTTGAAGTGACAAGAAATCACAAGAGCTTCTCAAATTACACTGCTGACCGTACCACATGCCCTTGGGGTTTACGAAAGGTAGAGCTCAACAAAGGGTGAATCAGGTGCCGGTCACTTCGACCCGTGGGATATATCCTGCACTCGCTCAACAGCAGACGGAGTGGACTTGGTCGTTCATTTGGATGTGAAGGACGATAGTAAATCTGAAATATTCAGATATAATATGAGAATACCGAGACAAGGGATAAAGCATTTTATACTATGTGCATTGTCTACTGCTAGTGAGACTTTTTTTGTGGAAAGCAACCGGGATGACATTTATATTAATATACTTAGGAAACAATCTCTGGTTTCTCGAATATTTTTTTTTACTTTTGGTATATTTACGACAGTGATGGGAGTTATTTGTTTTTGTTTCTTGTAAAAGAAAATGTACTGCTCATTTTTGTAAACATTTTTTAAAGTCTCCTCTAATCAAGTTACACCTTAGATGTCCTTTATTTTTCTCCATTTGCATGTGAGATTGATGTATTTTATAATGACGTCGGAGCACAATCCATGATTCTGCAGGAGGTCCTTATTCATCTGTCTGCTTGTTTGTGCTTTTTAATGAGTACGGAATGTCTAATAATGTTAACTGTAAGTTATTCATTATAAATAATGTATTGTAAAACAAATGAAATTAGAAAAAGACAAATAATTAGACAAATTTAATAACCACCAGCGACGTAAATGAACATCAGGGGCCCCTTTTGAATAAATGTAAGTAAGAGTTTATTTTTACAAGGTTGTAAAAATATCCAGTTATCAGCGTTTCACGAAGGTACGCTCTTAAACTTACAATTACAAGTCAATTCTTACAATTTTAGAAGTGATTTAATTGTGACTCACTAACATTGTTAGGATACGACCAATTGTAGCTGACCAACTTGTAGAATAAACTTACCAAACAAGTATTTTTTCCTAGCTATAAACGTAAGTTAACTGAGTTACAAGTGTCATTTTATTAATATACGGTGGTCATATTCTTTCTTGGAAGATGTAGATGAGCTATTCCTTCGTGTACAACGACATAGAAAAACTTTCAAGGTAAAAGTGAATTTTACATTCGTGTCAGAGTATGGATTTAATGAACGCTTTAGTCGAAGAACGTCAGTAAAGCTGAAAGAAAGAGGGACGTGTTACAAAAACTTACTATGAGAAAAGATTAATCATGTTACGTCGAATGAAAATAGGAAACGGGACCGGGATTCGAACCCGGGACCTTGAGCTCTACGCGCTCATGCGCCTACCAACTGCGCCATCCCGTTCGCCTCTCGGGCCCGTCTACCATTCTCATTCAACTTGTGAAACCCAAAGACCTCTGAGGTGGTCTCGTAGAGACTAGATTCCTCATCTGAGGCGACTCCCTTAGGAAGTACTTGATTTGGGTATTATTTTCCATTTCTGGTTCACAAACATAGAAATCTCTTAGAT
>NNCF01128179.1:391478-415378 GCA_002313205.1 Laupala kohalensis | reverse complement strand
GTTTATGATTTATATAAATAAAGTTTATTTATTATTTTAAAGAAACTCATCAAATACTGATTATCAGGCTAATATTGATAATGGATGATGATGGCCTACAGAGGTGGCCGAATCTTTGTGTAGTTTCTTTAACAGATAATAAATAGTCTTTAAAAATATGGTCGTTTAATTCAATAATTCAATATTTTATTTTCAATGCCTTCAAAGAAAAAAAAAATTAATATGTTAAATTCCTCTAAATTGAAATAGCAAAATATACTTGACTATTAAATATCTGTGAGTTCATATAAAATACAATATTATTGAAATGGGATTTATTAGAAATATTTTTTTCTGAACACACTGTGACTCACCGTCTCTGCTTAACTCTCTGCTTTCAAACTCTCGCGTACCACCCCTCTCAAAAAGGTCAAGAGAATAAAGATTTGATTTATGAGTTTGACCCGTGCCCCCTCGGCATATTGTATACCAGATCACATAACATGTTTGTCGAACTGACAGGGTTATTTAATGAATTTTGTCGCACATAGAAGTGTATCCGGGATCGACCCATGAGGGAAGGGGGAGAAACGCTTCAGTTTATGCTGGTTGGTTGCCAAACCATACAGAGGTGATCGATACCGGTGGTCGGGTGATGGGTTGAAGAAACCAGGTATGATTCATCAATAACCCTAGTGGCCCTCAAAAATCTTGGGGACATCAAGTCATACCAAACAAATAGTATGTGGGATTAAAACGAGCAAGAAATGTTAGAAATTGAATCAAAACCATACAAAGAGAATTAAGTTGGCTTCTTCGGTTTGAGACCATATAGATTTGGTTGACTCAGACCACCCGTCCTGTTTTTAAAACTCATGGAAACAATTTTCATAAAAACCTGGCAATACAATATTATTTACCCTCATTTTCTCTATTAAATAACTTTCAAAAATAAATATGGGAGGTGGGAGGAAACTTTAAAATTTTAAATTGACATCCTACTTATTATATCAGATATATAATTAATTTATAAAAAGGAGGAATTGTAGTTACAAATAATTTTTTGTTTCATAACAGAACAAATCAAATGAACAAGGTCAACTTCTTGCGAACTTCACAATTGTAATTCTGTGTGGATTTAAGTCGATAGTGTAAATTGTTGCTCTTCAGACACATACACAACCAAATATTTGTTTTAAAGATCAAATTATGTACGTATCGGTAACTTTTCATCCAATTATAATTATTACTGTTATATTCTACTATTCTCAAACATTCTAGAACATCGGTGGGAACGATGTGATTTTTCACTTGACACCTGCAACACCAATATCCCGTCTCTTCCAAACATTTGTTCCAACCTCATCGTGGCCGCGACATGAAACTTTTTTCTGAACGGCGAAGTGGCGCCAACAAAAAAGCGGCATAATAAAAAGTGAAATGGAAAATATGAAGGAATATGGGATACAACATGAGTCAAAGAAATTCACGAGAAATTTACAAGAAATTGACGGGTAATAAATGAAAAAAATATACCAGCAATCACAGAAAAGTTAACTTCAACTTCTAATGTATTCCTACAGTCGATCTAATTTCTGAAATTATACTGCAATGAACGGTCATTATATATTCAAAATAAATAAATAAATAATTAAAAATTTACAACCCTATGATGGACGAATACTATATATTTTGTGTACATAATATCATAAGGTCATAAGGTCGTAAGTTTTTCATTGTTAATTTATTTTAATTTCTGAAATCCAATACTTAACATACCCCAACTTAACAATGATAACCCGATCTTCCAAATCATATAAACAGTTTCATGTTTATTTATTTACTTATTACTCGGTTACTGCCACATTAGCAGCATTTAATAAACATTACGTGATGTTCAGCAGCCTTTACCTAACCCAAACATCGTCTTATACGTGAGTTATAAAGATATCCCGAGCGAGCAGGAACAAGAATAACCCGAGAAAAGCAATCTATCAAAGCTGGAGATGAGCACGCGAGCCGAGCAGTTCGTGAAGAGCCCAGACACGAGGACGGGCGGCGTGTAGCGAGAGCAAAGAGCTGGAGTGAGCGGTCGTCGGGAGCGGGGGCGTAAGAGGTAGGGTAATCTCAACGGACATGCGCCCACATTTCCTAACCCCGGAAGCGGTTATCCAACCAACCGCCCTCCTCAGGATGGTGGCTTAATGATGTTGAGCGCAGATACTGCCACTTGAAGAGGATGCTCCGGATGTTCCGGGATATATTAGATCGACGTGAAGCTACGTCTCCAAAGCGGTCGCTATAATTCGGAAACACAATTATCCAACTCCATCACGACCAAATAACACCTGGAGGGATTGAACTGATCGATGGATTATGTGTTCATTCACATCACACCACGTATGATTGGTACTTTTTGTTCTTCTTGTCTAAAATCGTTCACTCTTCTCTCATTACTATAACGCAACTAATTCCGAGTTGCTTTTTATTGCATTTATCAGTAAATTTTTCAAAAACTTTCGTGACAGTTTATTAAGATTTTTGTTGTCAATCATAAACTGTTAACCTTTAGAAATTCAAGATATGTACGTTGCACACTGCACATTACGTGATGTTCTTAACCTTGTACCTCCAAATAGAGTAATGGTGTTAGAATGCCCTCTCAAACAGGTTGTCTATACAGTTTATTTACAGTTTTACAATTTTATTATTTTGATCCCCGTCCCGTTACCGAACTGTAAATATCGGGATATCCATGTCTGGGATATTTGAGTCCACGAGTCGAAATTCTTGCAACAGCTGGCTAACGTTTCGCTTTATTCATGTCTTGTCTCCGTTGTGATTCACCCATATAGTAAAACATTGTCATTTG
Organism: Laupala kohalensis; assembly: GCA_002313205.1. Taxonomy (NCBI): domain Eukaryota; kingdom Metazoa; phylum Arthropoda; class Insecta; order Orthoptera; family Trigonidiidae; genus Laupala; species Laupala kohalensis. The sequence goes on along the minus strand of NNCF01128179.1, from coordinate 412,527 downwards.
TATGTTTTCTGCTTTCATGTTTTGTTGTCCGCACGATTCTGCATTGCCTGTCTTTTATCTCTTCGGCGATCTGTAGCTTTGGCGATGCCACTTAACCCAACTAATGTATTTGCACTGGTTGGTGTCAAACCCGAACCACGTGGAGGTAGGTTCTATGTTGTAGCGAAACACTGTCTCAGCACAGAAACCTGCTCTACATAAGTTGTCGTCGCCTCACATACCTGTTTAGTGTTAATAAACCTGGATAAGTCAGTCCACACATAAACACCGTTCCGCCGTAATTCTGCATACCAGTATGCTCGTTCAGTGTCGTAACGGCAGTCAAAGAATATATGGAGTACTGTTTCCTCTCCCTAGCAGCAGGAACATTGAGAATCATTACGCAAACCTAGTTTATAGTTATACAAATTGGTGTCCCGGTACCCTGTTAGAACTTCTATCATTACTTTGACTATATGCTGAATTCGAAGCAATCATTATGTAATATTTCATCCCTTTCCCGTTTCATAAATATTTTGATTTCTCAACAGTAGGGTATCAGCCAACATGGGCGAATTATTTCTTCGATGAAAATATTTCAGGCCAGATATAGCATGTAAAGTTAATATGGAAAAGAGGAAAACTAAAAATAGCACGAATTTTCTCCACAGAAAAACAAGATTTTCCAATATTTCTTGCATATATTTCTTCCGTATCGTGAAGATAACTACGGCCATCCCGGGATACCAAGTTAGATTTCCGGCTCTTTACTATTTCCAGCACTTACGAAGATATTCTAATATCTAGTTAGAAGCGCTACAGAAATACTATACTGACACGCTCAGATTTTCAGGATGAAACTTAAAATTATTTTAATGATTTTGTCATGAATTTGTGGAAACAATGTGACACGAAATATGTTGGGGAAGCTGACCATAGAGCTTTTCTCAAAGCGAGTAACTCTTGTATATAATAACTGTATATTTATTTTATATTCTTAACATCAAATTCATTCACATCCTTAACGACCTGAGATTCAAGCAAATTAGTTCATTTGATGAAGTAATTCTACGTACTATTTTATATAAGTCACTTTAGGCTAGGTTTAATGACGGATTCACATTAGTTAATTATAATGTTTGATCACATAAAATTTCAGTTCTCCATATCAGTTGAATTTGATCGTAAAACTAAACACTAACCAAATAGATGCCTTTGTCATTCAAAGTGCCATGATGTGAACATAAAAAATATCCTACGTATAAAAATTACATTTTCAAAATTTTAATTATACTATAAGTCAAATGACTCTTTTGAGTGCGTATGACAGTTACAAAATAAGTAACAAAAGAATTGAAACAATTAACAAATATTTAAAAGTTTAAGACAATGGTGTAAGTCATGGTTCCTAATTCACTGAAAAATAACAGTAATTAAGACAAATAAGATCTCATTATTAGCATATTGGCAATGTATAGTAGAGAACTGAGCTTTTAGGTTTTACTTCAGTTGAAACAATGTCCTTATATAGTTTGATATATTAGTAAAATTTTGTAACAGAGGGAAAATGAAAAATAAAAATCTTAAAATTGCTTAAATAACTGTTCTGCAAAAAGTGAAACACTATAACAAAACAAATCAAAACCTCAGGCACCCAATCATAGCCACAATAGAGCAGATAAAAGTTCCAACCAAATTTTTCCACTGAACGCAACCTCACAACCCATCGCGTATCTGCTGAAACCAATTGGAGCTTAATTAAATTGTAGTATTGTCAGGTAGCACAAAACGAAGGAATAAATAAATGTAAATGATTGGTCCGAATAGTTTGTCGGAGCCGTGGTAGAGAAAGGTTTCGCTTCCCTCACACACCGAACTCTCGCGCGCAGTCTAGCGGACTGGCTGCGCATTAATTAAAACAGCGAAGTAACGAGCTGCGCTCGTATCGCTCGTAACAACCGTCGTCGCCACCTCCGTCGCCGCTGCCACCCCCACCGCCGTAGAACTTCTTTCGACTTGCCGAAGAGTAAAAAAAGGAGCTAATTTTCAAAGTAATGAAGTTAGTTTCTAATGAAATAAGCACGTAATTTGAGTATTACTTAAGAGCTGTTCATTAATGCTGATCAACAAAACTTTTTGAGAGGGAGTCTTTCACAGAGAATATTTCTAGGTTGAGGATTTTTTTCTGTTTGGTAGAAGTACTAGGATGATTACGTAATATGATCTTATCGCCTATGTCCTAATTATCGGACGTTTAAAGATTAACGTGTTTGTTCTCGTTGATGTACTTCAAAACTGGCAGAAGTGTAACATAATACTTAGCACACTGCAAAACATTCAGGGTGCTCCTACATCACGACGCAGCATAATGGAAAGTAAATTTCGGAGTTTGACACAAACCTTGGCATCTCGCATTTCATTTGCGTGATGCAAGTTTCGGCGAGGGAGAAGGCGACCTCGCTTCAATGTACTTGGCAACAGCAGTTGCTGAGGAACACAGAGAATACGATATTAAGTCACTTCCAGAAAGCAAACTTGCTGCAGAGAAACCTGGAAATGACTGATCGAGAGCTTCGGTCTGCGATAAGGCTGTGATGTGTCAATATTGTTTTCCATTAGCTGTGGAACTTTTACAGACCGTAGAGCTTTCGTTAGACGATTGTTAGGACGTGATTTCGTAAAATGGTAAAGAAAGTCTGTTGCGTAACAAAATTTCACAAAATTTATCGGATGAACTTTTGCAATTTATTTCTCATAATAAATATTTTTTTCTGTATGTCCAGGAATGAAAATTAATAATTGGATGTTTACTTTGTCCATTATACAAGTATGTATGTATATATCTGAAAATCTTAATCCAACTTCGTGAAATTGTGTGGAGAAGATTAACCCCTCACCCGCGAAGAAATATTCATCCAATTTTCGTGAAAGCTCAGGACGGGTCCGTATCACTTCATTGTGCATTGAAGTAACCAACAGAAGCGGGTAGATGGGAGGGCTGTTTCTGTAAACATATCACCAAAGTAATTTTATCTACCGATATCTATCTATTAAACCTGGTGAAAAAACTCGTTTTTGCTGTGATACCCGGATATTTTCGTGTAGCCTATATGTGCGAATAGGTAGTAGTACGTATCTTGTATACGAAGTAAGTCAATGGGTAAAACACCCAGCTAGGGACCCATTGTATTGAAAACCCAATAATTATAATATTCTTACAGATTCATCATCCAGACCAACTCCTAGGTCTACTCAGCCTGATTTATTATGAGTAGTAGAACTGACCCGTGGATCTAAACGACCAGACCATGATGCTGCAACATCAAAACAGTTTAATTTAAAGATAACTTTCATCGCCGAAATTACATTTAAACTTTGAAAGTGCTCAAAAAACCATGCATCTCATAAGCAGAGTTTGGAACGAAGTGGATTTCTAGGATATTATCATCATTTACATGTTAAGTTTCTCCCTTGTACTTAAGCCAAGACTGAGACAATGTACTACAAAGAAATCAGATAAATAAAAAAATCTACCGATACTTATTAAGTAAGAAATTCTATGATTTTTATAAAAATTACTACTCATCATTGGGTGTAACATTAGAAGAATTTAGGTCTTACGGTCACTAGAAAACAATTAATATATTTTTGCATATTTTCTCATCCACGTTCTGTCTTTAAATTGAGAATCCGTAGTTCCAAGGGACAGACCTTTAGACGCACAATTGACATCTTCGTGATTTCATTTTTAACTTCTTGCTTATGACGAACGACTATAGCAAACGAGATATCATTGGACCCAATAAATGAGGCTATTTTTAAGAAAACTATTTCTCAAAATGAAACCAAGTAAAATAAAATTTAAACAGTGTGCCAAACATAACTTTTTAATATTCTTCCGCAATAGTGAATGCAAATGTAAGAGAGAAATGTGCTTCAGGAATAACTGAAGGAAATTATTTTAATTAATAAATGAAATATGTTCGAACAAGAATACTTATATCAATATTACTTGTTTAATATCACTATCATCTCTGATTCTTTTAAGTATCCTCACTTGAAATTTTCTCAAACTTGCTTCAGACAAATATCAGTGTAATGTCCTGTACTCCCTGCAAAACTCGTAATTTCTTTTCCTCAGTTCTATTACCCAAAGATGTATATTATGGAAAGCAAATATCTTAAAGACAAGTACGCAACCAGCTAAACTGCTCCTAAAGTTATCAATGTTGGTTCAATCATCCTAAATCTGACAAAACTGCGAAATACCGTAAATATCATTAAAATATAAAAAATACAAACTCATGAATCTTATCAACATTTCATGATCGATTTCAAAGTGCCACAATTATATATATGTTTAGGTTGTTAAAAAATCAACTCCTAAATTTTGAAAGGACACGCTCCGATTTAGTTTATGTTTTATAATAAGACTTCCATAATTTCTTCAAAGGAATATACTAATATATTAGAGGTTGCTACCCAGATTTAAAACTTCAAAAGTTTACATCTTGGTAGAACCCCTTAAAATATATTTTTAAAATCTAAAACTTTTATGGAATATTTCAAGGCACAAAGCAAAATGTTGCCCCTCACGAATTTCATATGTAGATTTTTCAGAACCACCCTAGTATAATCATTACGTTTCTACGTATTACGTGAAATCAACATTTCAATTGGCCAATAACAAAAGGAAAAGAACAAATATTGAAATAAGTCGAGACAGACAACCCAGTCAGTCTTCTCGTAAGATGCGGAGCGAAATGCGTCACGTGGAGCGTAGCGACGAATCTGACGACTCATTCGGGTCACGACGCCCTCTGGCTGCGTNGAATCTGACGACTCATTCGGGTCACGACGCCCTCTGGCTGCGTGTTGGTGAGTCATTAAGGACACAGTGCAAGCACGCTAGTCGCCGATTCCGTTCTGAGAATACCATTATCATTTCTCAACTCGTCATAACGTCCTCATATTTACAACCTTCTATCAGGGCATCAATCACATGAATAATGTCATTACCCTCGAGTCAACATAGCTGAGTAAACAGCAATCGACAGGTGAACTATGTAAATGTTTAGATTTAATTATGCCAGAGCGAAAGTGAAAACAGTAAATCACGACTATTAGCATTATTTCGCTCACATTTTATGCATATAAAATTAATGAGACTATGTAAAATTTCGATTCATCTTAGATGCATATTTATAGGTTTAATAGATTGTGTAAGTTAATTGTAAGAGTACAAATTTGTGTAATTACAGTAATTACAGTATTGAGTGTCGGTGCCGATGGGTGAGTGGTTACCGTAGTGGCCTCTCGACGGTCGAGGTCGACGGATTTTTAGGGTACGAAAAATCCACGCACGGCCTGTAGTATGATTATACTGCGTGTAAAAGATCCCTTGAGCATCATTTGGTGCTCTCGGCAACGGAACATTTAAATTGCGAATGTGGTTCATCCCAAAGGGTCGCAACCAAAGAAAAATGGGCTACAAATAACGGGTGCCGAGACCCATACGCTATTATTATTATTATTATCATTCTTATTATTATTAATATTACAGTATTGAGTGTTACTAGTTTGTTGTCTGATTATTAGTAATTTGTTGTTAGCTCACAAGATGACTTATAATAAATGCGAAACGTCGGCATGTGTTTGATGGTTTAATGATTCCCAAAAATATCACCGAATCCTCAAGATTCACCTTATACTATAAGTTTATTATCCTTGTAATTTTTTAGGGTACAAGTAGAAAAAAATCGATGATAGTATGATTCAAAATGACATCAGACGCATTTAGATTTACTTGCAATAATGGAATAAATTCGGACAAATCAGGAAATCGTCTTAATACCTTCACTTGATCCCAAATACATGGAATCTGAGTTTGTACCACCTCAGGAGGTGCGCATAACTTTTGGCAGACAAAAAAAACACGAAATTTTTGCACTTTTTTCAGTTTTTGGCATATATCACACACAAAAGAATACTCTATTCAAAATTAAAGAGAATAGAACTATACGTCGAATAAATACCTCAAACATTATATTCAGTTCAGTAGTTTGCCCGCAATGGCCGGCCAAAAAACACCAATTTTTAACAACTTGGCAGAAAGAGTTGTAATAGTCATTTTCAAACCTCTCAAACTTCGCAATGAGTGCTCCAGTAAAAATAATTTACAAAATGAGTTCTCGAGTATTAAATACTTAATTCAAAAAACTCCAAATTTACCAAATTTGCTCAATTTTAGAGTTTTCTAGAGGTATATATGCGGAAAGTCCGTCATAAGGTTTCAAGTCTTTAATTATTTATTTAATACTAAAATAACATTGCAAGTGAAGACCCCATTTCTCAGATTCCACGACAAGCGTGGTGAGAGCGAAAATTGAGAGTGATGGCGGGGGATTAAAAAAGAACCTGCTCGTATATCCACGGTAAGAATATCGCTGAAGCGACAAAAGTTACTTTTATAAATATTCCTGACAGAGAATGACAGCGATTATAGCGAAGTGGGTTTTTTTGTCGTAGACTGTGATTGTTGTCTTCTATTGTTTTGTATTAATTTTCATGGAAATAAAATCAGGTTTACTGGTTACTTCCCTGAATTATGTTAAGACAAATGTATTCAATTGATTAACTTAAAAAATCGTAATATTCCTAGATTTTAATAATTTAATACTCCTAAAAATAATTTAAAAAATGTAGTACAATCTATGTGATATTATTAACGCTAGTCGAATGTCTTTATCATTCGAAGAAAAAAATTACATTGAACGAGCACTTAAGTATGTTTCGTAAGATGATGTATTTTTTTACTATTAAGTCATTACAAGACGTTTATACTTGAAGAGGTATTTTCTAGATATATTTTAACAGAATCCAATCATTACGATCTGTGATGCTCGATAACGTAATTCAGCAAACAAAATTCGAAGGTAAAATGTTTAATAGCATTTTTTTTTTTTTACATTTTGCATGAGGCAATGAGAAGTTGATTTTGGACTAGCGCTAGAAAATCTTTTAAATCCTTTCCCTCCCTCCATACTCCACATCTCCTGTTTGGCAGTGATCCAATCCGGACGACACTAGACGACCCGTCGCGGCCTCGTACTGCCAAAGGCCAAACACACCATTGCAATCGATCCCTTTTAATTTTTTACGAGCCCCGAAGACTGCGCGTCCGCCGGACGACCGACCGGTCGCGCAGGCGAAACGCAGCGACTGACGAGACGCAAGAAAAGGTGAAGATGTAATCGAGTGACGGCTGCGGGAGGAGAGGACCCGCGTTGTGTCGGAGCGTTGGGGAGGAACAGATCGAGGCCGCAACGTCAATTTTTCTGGAATGGGTCCACCATTGGGTTGGTGTCACGAGGCACACGACGAAAAATACGCTCCTTTACAATCCTGTCATGAACAGTACTGAATGCTTTCGTTACAAAGAAATAACATCTTTTTTAATTTAAGTAACATTTTTATAAAAATATTTTGTACTTGTATCAGCGCGTGTCCTCTAAGTAGATTCGGCAGTGTTAAGGACGTATTTTTTACATAAACCAGAGAAATCATTTTCAATACCTTTGGGTTTTTTTATAAAATCATAGTTTATTCAATAATTTAAATTCAAATAATGAACGGTTCCAACTGCTAATAAATATGCGTTGTTAAATTCAATGTCAAATGAAGTGTAGGAAAATCAAGAGAAACAAACAGCTATTCCCCCAATTTTTATTCATATTGTTGAAAACTAAAAAATTACTGATAAATGATTTAAACGAGATTACTCATAATTTTTTTGAAATCTTCAATAGTGGATGGTCTGATTTTGACTGATTTATGAAATAATTTGGTATCAAAAGTCTTATAAGTTTTTTCTAGGAAAGAACAAGTCGAGTTCCATTCCTTTAAAGATCCAAAACAAAAAACTAGAGAATTTATAATAAGGGGTATCCCAACAGACTATGAGGAAGACGAGGTTTACGTCAGAACTAAAATACTTAAATTAACTGTAATCTAGACTTTATTAAAATAAAGATTCCTGTTCCATTATGTGCTATACAGGTTGAAAATAACGCACACACCACAGAGTTAATCAATTTTGAAAAACTGTTTTATGGTCTGGTCAAAGTGGAACACCGGAAAAAGCCTAAAAATCCCATTCAATGCAAAAACTGCCATCGTTATGGTCACTCCCACAACAATTGTAATAAATGTGTTAAGATGAGAAAAGTTATCACCATTTCTCAAAATGTTCCAAATCACTGAGCTAATTTTAAGAAATGTCCAACTTTAAGACTAAATCGAATACCTCCCTCTCTAATTACACAAAACCCAAACCCCATTAGATCTAAATCACCCAACTTTACAAATGAATTCCCTCCACTACCAGACCACCGTCAAGCGAGGTCACCTCAACGCAGTGATATCTCATACGCTCAGGTAGCTAGGCATGCAAAAGCGTCCAAGCAATTTCTCAAGCGCAATGTCACTAAACAAGGAAAATTTATTTAAAGAAATCATTACAGAAGGCATAATAGCAATTATACCTCAGATCCAAACAAAAATACAATCTTCTATTCAAGAACTCCTACCCCTAATAGCAGGAAATCTTTTCAAATAAAACAAATTTTATTTTATTAAACTGGAATGCAAACGGTCTAATAAGACAAAGAAGAATTCACACACTTCATAAAATATTATCACATTGATTTAGCGTGTGTGTCAGAAAGACACCTAAATTCCTCAAACAAGTTCAAAAAAGCAGACTATAATATTGATCGAAAAGACAGACTAAGCAGTAAACCTTCTGGGGGTGTAGCTATTATAATTCGCTCTTAATCTTATCAAATTCAAAATTACTCAAGTAGAAGCTATGGGAATAACTAAAAATCAGGAAAATGCACCGAATATAACTATTAAATGTATTTAAAGACCCCCTACCAATCAATTTAATGAAAATAATATACTACCGCATCTATCGGGACAAAATCCTGCTCTTGTATGTGGAGATCTAAATGCAAAACACACCAGCTGGGGTTGTAAATCAACCAATGCAGGCAAAAAACTGAAAGTATTAACAATGTCACATACTATCTTAATACATTCTCCAAACTCACCAACTCATTACCAATATAACAAGAAATTCAACCCTGATATATTGGACTTACTGCATTCAAAAAACGTCAATAGACAACTATTTCAACACACCTTACCAGAGTCAAATTCTGATCATACGCAGAAAAAGATTCAAGTTCTTCAAAAGTTACAAACCAATATCACTTCTTCCCTCGATCAGTAAAATATTTGAAAAACTTCTAAAGAAAAGACTCAACAAATTGTTAACAGAAACGCGTGCTATTCCGTCCGAGCAATTTGGATTCCGAGAAAGGCATTCCACCACTCACCATGTTCTCAGAGTAACTGAATTCATTGCCAAATCTCTCGAGTCTAAGCACTACACCCTAACTGTGGTCTTAGACATATTACAAGCCTTCGATAGGATCTGGCATGAGGGATTACTTTATAAAATGAGACTATTAGGAGTTCCCATGTACTTACAGAATGTAGTTAAAAGATTTTAATAAATAAAATTTTCACAGTATGGGTAAACGGCTTTCATTCCAAGTCACAAAACATCTTTACCGGAGTGTCTCAACGCTCTCTCTTTTTTTCATTTATACGTCTGATTTTCCCAAATTAGTGAACTCGGAAATAACCCTTTTTGCCGATGATACAGCATTATTTTAATGAATTAACAATACATTCACTGGTAAGTCCAATCTCGAGGATGACCTACTTACTTTCATAGAATGGACTGATAAATGGAGATTAGCTCTAAACCCCACGAAATCGCAAGCAAAAATATTTTCACTGCGAAAAATTCCTAGTTAATATTCTTAAAAACTGAAAATCAGGAAATAGCCTGAGTCGACTCAAACACTCACAAAAAATACTTAGGAATACATTTAGATATTCTTGGAAATTTATTGGAAGGCACATATAAATGCTATTGAGTTAACGGTTAAGAAATAATTGTCTAAATTATACCCATTATTAAATTGAAACTCATCTCTGAGAACAGACACGGCGTTATCCATATTCAAAGCCATCATACGACCTTCCATGACTTATGCCTGTACAATACGTGGAAGGGCAGCACAAACTCGTTTCAAGAAACTACAAGTAATCCAAAACAAAACCTTAGGATGTGCACTGAAAGCTCCTTGGTTCGTATCGAATCAGCAAATCCATAGAGAACTAAACATTAAGCCGTTGAGAGAATATATTAGTAAATTGGTATTAACATTCTACTCCAGTCTTCCAAGCTCCTTTCTGTCCCATACATTTAATTTAGGAAAGTCCTTAAGAATAATTAGTAGGGTAAATCCCGATATCCAAAAGACACTTTCAAACCACCCTAACATACAAAAATTACATTACACTCAATAGTTAAGCCGATGCAAAATTAAGAATATAGTTTAAATTAATTATAAAGATTAACTGGAGGTGTCTCTTTAGATTTCCTCACACAAATGTTCTTACTGTCTCGTGTATACTTTTAAATTGTAATTTTAAATTTTAGTTTTAAGTGTATTTTGAATGTATTTTGTTGTGTAAACGTATACAATTTGTATTAAAAGAAACCTTGTAAAGCAGATCACTGCTGATCCTGGTTAATAAAAAACGATTGAGGTTCTGCAGAGATAATGTTCACTACGGTACCAAGTTCAGAGAAGATTAAGTTCAGTTTAAAATAAGAAAACAATATTGCATGAAATATAAAAAGACGCTTTCAAACATGTATTGTACTTAAAAACACAAATATAATATAACTGTGTAATTCATTGAAAACAGAATGGTTATAAAAATTTTAAATAATACAGATCATGATTATTTATAATCTCAAATATTTAAATACATCATACGACTGTTCTCAATATTCATTGAGGTATTTTACTTTCGCACAATGCACCTTGATTGGGATCTTCATCAGGTGAAACAATTAGATAAGTGTAATAGTATTTATTACAGTTGACAAAGTTCTTAACTTAGGTTCGAAACTTTGTGTGAAGAAATATATCAAAACAATCACTATTTATTAAACCCCTTGAATGTACATGTAAGTCACCAGACAAAGCACAAGAATTTCACTTCTTAATCTTTAACTTTCAACATCACATATTGATAAGGTTTCATAGATTTTCTCTATGTTAAAAATTATGTAATGATATGGCAATGTGCTCTAGACACAGATTTGTTTGGTTAAAATTATTGTTCAAATTCGAAATTCTTTATTTACATAGAGTAGAAAAACTCTAAAATATATTGGATTTAATTTATTTTGGCGGGGTTGAGAGCCCATTTCCCACCAAAGAAACCCTGAATTTTTTTATTAGAAATTTATTATTATGTTTGAGGAAATTTTCCTGTGTATTTGTTATACATTTTAATGAAATAAAACGGAATATTTTTCTTAAAATATAATTAATACATATAAAGTATCGTAACCATGACCTATATCGGTTACACTTGATGATAATGATAACCATGGCGTCTCTGCCTAATGGTAAAGAAAAAATGGAAGAGAGTATTTGGATTTTAAATCACAGAAATAAACCATGATATATGAAAATACAAGCTAAAAGTTGGTACACGTCATACTCGCCTAACAAAAAATAAAAAAACATTTTGTGGAGATTTATCTGTTTGTGTTTGTTATATTGGCACTAATTGCCTATGACATTTTCTAATATAGTCGTGTTAATTATTCCCAAATAAATTTTGAATTAAAAGTCACATGGGGAAATTTGAGAACCAATACAATAAAACGGCAAGTCACTTTTTTGTTGCACTATATTAGAGTATTTTATACACAAACTAGATTAGAAATTTATTCATATAGTAAACCTTGTCGCATATGAGTGCACATTCTCAATATTATTTATATCTGATACACTATAATACGTAAAAAATAGGAAATCTCCAGTTTTCTCCATATGAAAGCACTGATTGCGAATAACAACGTGGTTGTTGTCGTTGCCTGGGAGACATAATACACTGCTTGGAACCTGACTGAGGCAAAAATCCCCAAGCGGGATCATTTTGGGGCAAAGCTCAAAATAGGGATCTGGAGATTAAAGGATATGGACAACAAATGATCAAAAACATGTGGATTCATCAAGAGCTAATAAAAATATATTTTTGGCAAATTGTTTTATTTTCTACGAAAATAAATGAGATTCATTTTGTCTCGTAATTTTAAAGAAATAATATATATTGATGAAGAATTCTAGAATTAAAATGAAAATCAAATAAAAAAGAATTAATAAAAATGGCAAAATGTTTAGTGCAGGGCTATGTTAGTATTATTAATATCAATGGTAAAAATACCTTATCTACGACATTCCACTGCCTATGTCAGGTGTTCACAGTTTAAGTGATGCTTCCCTTGTTTTATGCTATCAAACTTTCAATTGTTTTGACGTATTCTTTATTGAAAAAGAAGAAATTTAAGAAGGTTTAGGAGAAAGGTCAGATTCCCATTATCAATACGAGTATACTACTTCTGTAATCATGGTAAGAAGACCGAGAAAACTATGAAATTTTGGTTAGAGTAGCCGGCCTACATTGGAAACACCCGTTGGAGCAATGAAAATCCGTCTCGCATTACCCAGTCTCTCAACCTCGCTAATCTGATGCTTCGGGTATCAAACAAGAATTATTCATTCCAGTACAAATTATTACACTAGCGATGTAGATAAGAGGGAGGCGTGATTTCGCCGCCACTTTAGAGAGCAAGAAGTTTCTGTCGGTGCTGCGGTTTTCGCTTTTATCGACTTCCGCTCAAGAGAGTTTTTAGCGATATTCGCCCTCAAATTACGCACGATACGTAGTCTGTAAATGGGTTTCTGATTTCGTCCATTTCTCAAGATGGTCTAAAAATAAAACTCTGCAGTACTATTGACTCACATTTTCTTCCACACTATCAACAAAATGTTTGCAGTTAATTTCAAATTATCTCTTGTGCAGATCTATGAATGTCATTTACTTTCAATATTTCTTAAGATTTAATGCCTTCAGTAATGTTGAAATGACCCAATTGTACATGTATGAATATATTTCATGGACGTCACCTTACCAAGCTTATTATTAGTTTTGGAATGAACTAATGAAAATTGTGTGTTCTACTTCCGACGTTAACTCATGATTTCGACTTAACTGTAGTCAAGAAGAACTCAAGGATATATTATTTAATTGGCAATTCAATGAACTAATGAATGCTTGAATTATACTAAAACAATTTTTTACTTCAAATACCTATTCATTATTAGATAATTTGTAATAATAATAATTTTACTGCGACGAAATTTGATATTGATTACATTCTGAATAACAGGGGTACTTCAGTTAGTTTAAAGAACATTAATATATCTGTTTAAATGATTTAACAGTATGAATTGTCAATTTTTATATTAATGTTGCAAAAATTTGTTTCCCAAGTAAATATCCAAGGCAATTTTGTACCATGATAGTGCGTGTAATAATTTTACCACAAAAATCTACATTATATTTAAATTAGATTATTTCTCGTTTATAATAAAATTGCAAATAATGTGTAAATAAATTAAGCTCATTCCTACGTTTTGATTTATTGTGTTTGTTAACTGTTTATCTAAAATGAAATATTCAAACCATTATGTATACAAAATTACGTAAAAGTTATAACAATCAAACCTAATATTGTTAAATGTATGATATATTTAACATAACTTTCAGGTGAACCTAACAATATCTATTGTGATATTTTCTTAGCTCACGTTTCAACCCTTGTCTTTTTAATTATTAGCATACCCATTTTTCAGGAACGTAAAAGAAGATATAGAAACCGTATCGAATATTGATTCAAAATCCACTCCATTCTTTTAAATGAAGAAAATTCAAAGTAAAAAAAATTGGTTAGAAGAAACCAGTTGAGAGTTACTTCTTATGAAGGTTCTTAAGAAAATAAAATTTATTCGAGGACATGGAATGTAGTAATGTACTATGTACCTTCTCTCGCGGCAGGATAAACAACTAGCGGCAGGATAAACAATGTATTTTTTGTTTTGTTCATCTTGGGATTATACTATGTAGAAGCAAATGACATTTTGTCTTTTCCTTTCTTGAGTATTTCGTATGTTTTTCTGAAATATCCAACGGACACAAAAATACTACGGTAATGGCTTTATCGTGTAGATGTACTTATATGCAAGCTCTTGTGTTTATGTTTGGGTTTTGAAACAAAATATGATGGATGGAATATAAATAAACTTTCTCGAAAAGAATTCTGAACGTAATGTTATATTTTACTGCAGGAGTGTTGCACAATAAAACACACAAAGAACTTAACTATTAAAATGACATGTTAGTTAAACGATGGATACAATATTAGTGGTATTTCTGCACATTATTGCCCGTTTGTTCAATTTCCTTTTATGTTCTCGAGCGTTAGAGTGAAATAATCACAGCCATGAAATAAAATTTCACACTATCTGCTTTTTTTAAAATCGCAGACGCACTTTTTATAATTACTCATGTATCTATTTACAAACAAATTACACGGAACATTAATACGTGAAATTACTAAATTGATACTGAAATTAGTTAAACAATGGTAAATAATTGATCACAAGCGTTAACTTGGTCAACGCAACTAACACATTAAACCATTCATTCATGATATTCCACATGTTTACTACGAAATTTACGACCACAAGATTTTTTTTTAGTTTCCGGACTACGGCAACGTAATATTTTAACTACTTTATTTAAGAAAAAAAAATTTTTTTTTTCTTCAAATTATTCATATTTTTTCCGTTTAAGTTTTGAAGTTGACACGTAAAATTCGTTTGCATTTCAGCAAACAGAGGATTTGTAACGAAACACAAAATAATCTTTCCTGTCTCTGCAGATCAGCTTTCTGGGGTTTGAAGAAAATGCCAGCCGCCATTTAGATTCGGTGAGTCGTGCCAGGCACAAGCGATGGATGAGTTGTTCATGGAACTTTTGAGGTTCGCAAAGAGGGAAAATGCTAGACGATATCAGCTGCAGGAGTTCCTCGAAAATTAGCAACGCAAATATGCAATATAAGTGTCCCACACAGTTGAGGAAAATAATTGCTAGTCAAGTAATTGGGAGACGTGAGGCACAAAATTTTGTGATGAAGACACAAATTAAACTAGTGAAGTATATTAATTTCCAAGGATAATTTGATAATTAGTGATGTAAAAATACGCTCTACAGTGTCCCAAATACTCAGCATTTCCTTCCCGGAGAGAAGATAGGGAAAAACTTATGAATACAAAATTCTTGAATCATTTCTCTCTCTGATGCATTCCTAATTGGTGCATGTAATCAGCTCAATTCATTGAAAATTTTTTTCAATGTCATGATGAACTAAAAATATGTGTTTAATATTGAAAGTAAATTAGGAAAACTATTAGTGCGTTTTGAAGTTACGTTTCTCTAAAGCTTTCACAATTTGTGTAACAGAATGTCTGGCAGGTTTTACAAAAAATTAATATGTGTATTTCTTAGCAGAACAAATGATCCATGACTTTGAATGTTTATAATTTTTTTCTCTATTCACCCTCTGAAGGAAAGACGCAAGTTATTTAACATTGCGCATTAGTACAAATACATTGGGTCAACTTATTGTTTTATAAGTCCAAAAGGTTATTTGGTATAAATGAATAAACATGACAACAACGTACACCAGTGGTGTGGTTTTCTGTTCATTTTTATCCCTTGCAAACAACATATTCGTCAGATATCTTTATTATTCTTCATTAATCTTGTCCATCTTGAATAAGTCATTCAAAAATAATCTTATATTTATGATTTCAAGATTGGTGTAGATCTATTGGCTAACAGTTAAATATAATTAATTGATGATAAATGAGTCTTTAATATGTGTTATTTAATATGTGTAATATGTTCTACTGAACGAATGTGAATAGGAAAACTCTCACTGATACTAAGGAAATAAAAATTAATCTGTCCAATCGTAGGATATCCCTGAAACACGCGATCATTCACTCACCACTTCACTAGACGAGAGCTTCCTCACAAGTGTTCAATACCACCATGGAAGGTCACGGTAACACTCCACACGAATATTTCGTCTCAATACGAAAGATATTGCTTCTTTGAATATTTTTGCTCAAGCTCTCGTTTCAAGGCAAACTCAGCACTTTTGGATTGAAGGTCAAGTAATTGAAAAATATGTTAATTCTTCAGGATATATTCGTGTATTTAATCCACGTATAATTTCTTTAAAATTTTGAACTAGCAGTTTATACAGCTCAAGAGAAACGAAGTAAGACGTGAGTACGTACTGAAAGCCCATTTCCGTGAGAAACGTATCTCAAGTGATTATATGTCACGCAGGCATGAATTCGCAATTATTTATTGAAGAATTTATTGTATTACGTCGTTTTTGATATCTACTTATTAGTGTATGGGTGTATGTATTTAGTTCTGAAGAAGGTCAAATACATCGTTCGGTCAGAGCTAGAGGACAACATCCAACAGACCGCGCAACAGACTACGACTGAAGGACCCACAACCAGACGAAACATGAAGCAAGAGTTTCATGAGATATTTTAATAACTTTTAACCAATAATACACATGCATCTTATGAACGTTTCAACAAATATAAGGTACGCGATGTGATTCACAAGAAGGACTTTTTGCAAATACATTAAGAAGAAGAAGAAGAAGAATACATCTGAAGATGGGGAACATACATCCCCGAAACGCTAAGTGATAATAGGAACTGTAAAAGAGTTTGTGCGTCCGTAATACAAACATGCTGTCATAAATAAGGGCACTGCCAACCAGTTTATCAAATACATCAGTTTAGCAAAATTAAATTGCTCAAATCATTTTTTGTCCTACACTGAAAAAAATAACAGTTCTCGGTCAATAGAAGACGTCAAAAACCGAGAGAACCATGTGAAGAGAAACAAACGATAGTTGACATGAAGTGGTTGCTACGTGCTGTGACATGTCGACGGCGGAGGTCGGGAAGCAAAGTGCACTCACCAGGCAACGCGTCCACAAGCGCGGCGGGTGACTGTGCGATTAACACGCGGTTTGCCCACAAAAGGACACCAATTAGTGCTCAATTTGCATGCAAAGGATGCGGCGGCCACTCTCTGGAAGGCGCCTCCTCAAGTCCGCGTTGTTGCTAAAGTATTTGCTGCTAAGTAATGGAAATTAATTCTCCGATTTTGTTCATTTCATACAAAGTTCTTTCTCGAGTGCACGAACCTCCTCGAACGAAAGGGAAAGTTTTCATATACGGTATTTTTTGAGACATGACGTTTGTACTTTGTAACAAGTCAGGAAAATATATCAAAATAATTCATCATATTTGTGTAACTCCTGAAAAACTTATTATCCATAATTTTTAAAATTCCAAGGATAAATATAAAGATTTAAATATATGCACAGCTAACATTGAGAATATCGTTCGTCTAACATCAAGGTCCCCTTCCCCAATTACATTAATTTGTGCTAAGAAAAGTATAAGTCATAAATTCTTCCCTTCAGAATTCTATGCAGAAATACATGTTGTACTAATTGTCAATTTATTTATCCTGGAACTCATTTGTAGTCTAATTGTAATGAAGGCACTCGTTTGCTAACTTCCTGACATTAATTAAATTCACTAGAATCAAAATCAATATTCTATTCAGTTGTAAAAATACCAATGTTTCTCATTACAATTCAGCTTCCTTTTGAATTATTACAACGTATTTTTCCCCTTGGTTACAGTGCATTGTATTCTACCATTTTCTGTAAATTACAAAAATTAATAGATATTCTTCATCAGCTACAGCAACCAAATAATTCTATTTCACATTTTTGCAAAACAAAAATAACCTTTTCTCGTTGACGAATATTTACATACACTGGCGAAACTCTATTCATGTTCAAGGGAAAATTCATTGAATTTCAAAGATTGGCGTAAGAATATCTAAAAAGTTACTGGAATAAATATTTTTACATTATTTTCATTTCTTTTTTTCTTTTTCTTTTTTTTCAATGCACTCAATGTTTCTTTGACATCATATTAAATGTGTGAATTATGTTTATGCATTGTCACAGACATTCAGAAAATCTCAAAACCCAAAATTATTGTATTGATAGAAAAAACAACCAACCTCATTTGCTCTGTTCCCGCATAAGAAATTGAACGAGAGAGAGAAAAATACAATTGCAGCTATCAAAGGTTTGGTTAATTTTATTACGGTATTTTATAGTTTCGTTATTACTCGCAGTATTCATTACTTTAGTCGAATATTATGAAAACTTTTTCATGAATACGTGTTTACTTTGATGTCATATAAACTTCTTAGTATGGTTGTATAATGTACAATTTGTAGGGAAGGAGATTAAATGACCTTAGTAAAAATATTTGGTGTAATTACTCCAATATTTATTTTCGTTGATTTGCCAAATTATTATCGAAAAACCAAATTATTTTGTCGAAAATACAATTACTTCATACGTGCAGTTGCATTTGATTCCTAAAATGTGTCTTTAGTTTGAAAAGAATAATTATACTGATGATATCTAGATCGACGTTTAGTTAGCGCAGTGAATTATATATTACTTATTCCTCCACCCATTTTCATAAGATGTTTTCTTCTGCTCTGTTTCGAAAGTCTATCACAAGTTTATTACGTGAATTTATCACAAGTTTTGGGTAGAGAGTTTAAAATGCAAAATAATGAACGAAATGTTTAAAATACGAGTTCGTTTTTGCTCCAGCAATGCAATCAAATAATATCTCCAAATTAGAACTCATTTCGATTTCCGAATACATAGGAGAACAATTAGCTTAATATTTTAAGTTAAATCGAATTTTACCAAAGAGAATTCAATATTAGAGATGGTTCATTTTGTTCCCGTTTAATCGTCAAAAGCGTGACGGAGGTCATCCATGATTAAGCAGATAATCCAAATAATACAGAGTTATCTAATCGTTATTTTGGTATTTTCAGGATTTATCATTCAGACTTATCCAATCGTTATTTTGGTAAATACACCAACATTGGTATTTTCAGGATTNTCCAATCGCTATTTTGGTAAATACACCAACATTGGTATTTTCAGGATTTGTCAGTCTTACAGTTTAAAACATTATTTAACTTTGATTCGAAGACATTTTCACTAAATTTATACGTATTCACTTTGTTTTGATTCACATTATTCCTCAATTTCACGGTACCAGCATAAAAAAATATTGTCAGATTAAAAAAATCTCATCTCGCAATTTCCCATTATTCTGTTACAGACGCCGAACGTAACATAACTCTGTTACAGATGACGGACATATATAATGCGCTTGAGCACTGTTAGTCATTTTTAGAACAATTCGTTTGCAGAAACATCCTGCAATCATAAACGTCTGTTTCAATGATTCATTTAATCGTAAATCGAACACTACGAGAAATGTCGCACTAATGACTTCACTCATATGAATGAAGGAGAAACGATTCTAGGAGGAATTCTTGACAATCTTCACAATTATTTTAATGCTTGCAGACGATATTACCTCGTATTACAAAAAATGTCGGAAGCGAATTATAGATACAAGTACCATTATTTTTGTCACGAACCTATATTTAATCAGGCTTCGAAGTCAGCCATTTGAGAAGAATCATGGCAGCTTACAGACACGTTTCTTGGCGACCTTGGGCCGAATCATTGCCCGTAAGCGTCTACTACATATCAAATTCCACTTAACATTTGCGAGGGTCGTTCATCTTCAACACTTAATCCATACCGGTATTTTACCACAGGACACAAGAAACCATGCACAAAATGTATGGTACGGTAGTGGTGAGAGTGGGTCGTAAATGAAGAGGAATTTCTTCAATCACTGATTGGCTTGTGACAACATAGAAACAGACACGATAAGAGGACTCATTTTCTTGCACAGAAGTCGCTGCACGCCTGGTAAGACGAGAAGACGTGGACGTGTCACTGGCGTCGCAGGCCACTCACCATTGGCGACGCCGCACTGCAGAGCGCCCAAAGCCAGCATGACGAGGAGCGCAGAGGCGCCGGCCAAGAAGGACGCGGGCGTGGCGACGCCGGCGGTGGTGGCCCTGGCAGCGGCCTGGACGCTGCGCACAGACGACGACATGCTGAGTCCTATCCCGTCGCAGTAGTCTCCCAAGGCTCAAGCAACGCCCCCGCGGGCTCGCATCACCCGTCGTCTTTCACTCGTCCTCACCCACTACTCGCACTCGGTACGTAGCAGCGCAATGAGATAGCACTCGCACTCGCACACGGTCACTCTTCAGAGGTAGTCCAGCGATCGCGGGGTTCGAGGCACGCAGAGCGACCGCGCGTCCTAACGCGCGCCGCGGACACTCCAGGGGCACAAGGCAGCCCCCCGGCGGGGCCGCGAGGGCATAACGCGACGCGCGACACGAGCTGCTGGGGCGGCGGAGGCCCTCACGATCACTGCATCACACGCGCAGAGGGAGGAGAGCGAATGAGCTGGGGCGGCGGAGGGCGGTGACGGCGGCGTCGACGACGACGACGACGTCGACGTCGAAGGCGACGCGGCGTCACACACAGGCAGACAGAGAGAGAGAGATCCCTTCTCGCCACGCGACTCCCGCAGTCTGGCAGCGGAGGCGGCAGCGGCGGCGGCAACGAGCAGCCAGCAGCGGTGAGCGGCGACGCGCGCGCTGTCGGCCGACCGACCGACCGACCACCCTGGCGCGCCGGCGCCGCGACACTCTCCCGCGCAGGCTCAGGCCACTGGCGCCCACGCTTCGTCCCTTCCCTTCCCTTCGCTTGTGCTCTCGTTAAGAAATCGCGGCTGCGAAACATTGCATTACTCTTCTGTCCTTTAGTGCTACATAACATGATAATATATTTATAATAAATTTATTGTCAAAAAACAGTACAAACTGCGTATGACCACGTGGAGGACAATAAACTAATTTACTCTCCGGAAGCAAGCAAGGGACCATCCCATCAATTCCGATCAAGGGCCCTAAGGCA